>JAVQJD010011044.1:0-17598 GCA_036023655.1 Nannoperca australis
GGAATGGGAGAAAGAAAGGCAGAGAGAGAGAGAGAGAGAGAGAGAGAGAGAGAGAGAGAGAGAGAGAGAATGGTGGGGGGAGATAAAAGACACAGGGAGAGGGACAGGGGGAGTAAGAAAGAAGGAGAAAGACAAATGGGGGAAAACAAGTGTGGAAGAGAGTGAAGGAGAGGGACTTCAGAGCCAATAAAACAAATCTGTGTCTAAGTCAACGTTAGAGTAGAGACTGAGAGCCCGGGGGTCTGCCTGCCCTTCTGCCTTTTCACCTGTTGGCCCTCGCTCCACTCTGACAGACAAGAGATGCTAAAGTGTTTTTCTTACAACACTTTGAAAGCTGCTAATACCACTGTCACGACTGTTTAAGTGTATGTTTGTGTGCACGCGTGTGTCTGCTGACATTTACTTGTGTGCGAGTGTGTGTGTGTGAGCAGAAGCAGACTAACTCCAAGCAATGTCTTGACTGGTTTAAACCTCGGGACTCATCAGGATGAGCTTGCTAATGTGAAATGGGAAGTCCGGCTTGGATAAAGGGATAAAATGACGGAAAGAGAGGGATAAAGGAAGTGCGGAGGTGGTGACACACTTCTCACATCTTGAATGATGAGCTTTGCCGTACGTTCCTGGTGTTTATTTACCAGTAAAACTCGCTGCCACTGTCATCTAGTTAGTCACGGTAGCAGCAGTACACCAAGTCCAACAGATCCCAGCTTTCTGCTTCATGCATTTATCTGTTGTTCTTTCATTTCTAATCACGCCTCCTCTCCTTTTCTGTCAGAGTCCCCCACTCTCCCTGTCTGTCTCCCACTCCCTGTCTTACTGATCTGGTCCTTTTATGAAAGCTGAGTCATGTTACAACAGACAGAAGAGTGTTTCAAAAATGAGCAGGGGACCTGCGCCATGTTAGATTCCCCCCTCCGGCAGCCACCATCAGCCAGCCACCACTGAGAGCTGAAACACTGCAGACAAACAGCAGCTCACAACTGCCGTTCACAGTCACATACGGCAAAGTGTGTTTGTGCGTGGGTGTGAGGCTGCATTTGTGCGTGTGCGCGAGTGTCATAGAGAGAATGAGAATGAAACAAAGAGTGCAGGAGTGTGAGTTGCTGTGCACGTCCGTGTGCACGTGTGTAAGCATGTACTTGCCCGGTGAACTATTGGAGCTATTGAGGCGATTTCATTGCAGCGTCTCTGACCTTCTGGAGACATTTTACCAAAGGGCTCTCTCGCCATTCAGAAGTTTCTGACCAGAGTCTGTCTACCCATTTAAAGCAATTTTACCAAAGGCTTGTGTAGCTGTTAGGGCAGTTTTAGCAAAGGCCAGCGGGTTTCTTAGAGCTGCATCAGACGACCAAAACAGAGGACTGAAAACAAAGAGAAACTGGACCAATCAATACAGACCCCAATGAGGCATGAAGCAGCTGGCTGAGAGAAGCTGGGGGTGAGGAGCACACACACACACACACACAAGCAGACACACAATCCCAAGCACAAAGTCACACGCACTTTCACGTACGTGCACATGCTTACACACACAAACACTTGGACTCAGATACACATAAGACAAGTAAGGCTCACAGTTGTTTTTCAGATTTCCACCAAAAAACATTTTGTAAAAAGAGCAGAGCAGTTTAAACCCAATTTTCACCTTACATTTCTGTTCACATGTACACTAAATGTTTTTACAGTTTACAGTGAACACAAAAAATCCTTTAGCAGAAAGTGAAGAGAAGTGTGTGCTGCCAAATATGGAAAATAATATATATTATTTTTATAAAAGTAGTATATTTGTCTCTGGTATATCAATCAAAATGGACACAAATAAATCACCTTGTTTTCATTTTGAAAACTAGAAACAGAAAATAATGAGTATACAGTTTAATACATGTGTAGACACATACACATCCAAACACACACACATATGCATATATACAGACACACACTCAAAGTAAAAGCTCTCTCAGCACGAGCCATAATTACCAGATTAAAAGCATCTGTTGAGAAAAAACACAGCGCAGAACACGCAGCATCGCTGTCCTGCGATTGAGTTGCTGTGTGTGACAGTGTTGTTGTGTCCAGCTGAACTGTGCTGAGCCAGTGCACTCCTAATAGAAAGGGTTCTAGTTGCCAGACCCAACTGGAAACAAGTTGTAGTAGCCAATCTTACCCACTCAGCATTGCTGAGTAGATAATTGGTTGCCAGGTGCCCTCCTTGACAGAACTGCACAATGAAGAGGATCGCCGCTGATCCCAGATAAACACCTGTTCAAAACTTTCCTGTCGGAGAAGGTAACATTTTGACATCTTTGACCAGGCCGACTCAGCACCCAAACAGCTTCATCCCGACTCAGATGACCCCCCTGACTTTACCTCTATACCCAATTTCTGGCCTCCTGCCCACCACCTGCTATCAGAACAGACTGCAATCCCCACTTTACAGGCTGTTCACTCCACTGAGGTTATTATTACTAGACAAAGTTGATACAAGCTAATGAATGCACTGCAGATCATCACATTTATCATAAGTGTTTTGCGTTCCCCATATTGCCTCGCTCTAAACCACCTACTTATAGCTTCAGGAATTCAGCATTTACATCTTATTCAATACAACCATCACAGAGTACCGTACAGTACGTGTGCGATGGCCTGCAGATTGTGCTGTCTGATTGTATATCAGAGACAGTTCATACTGAATAAAAGTAGCACATCTTCAGCAGAGTGAATCAGCACATATGAGCTTTTTCAATTTGGACTTGGACTATCCTTTTATTTTGGGCATGCCTTTGCTGCCACATGAATTTGTTCAAAGTCTTTGCTTCTTTGTCCTTTCCATCGGTACACTGAAGAATCAGGCCAAGGAGCTTTACACCCTTTCTTTCTGTTGGGACATTTCCTTAATTACTTTGCACATTAAGACTGAATCTGAACCGTACTCATGCAAAATGTCTTTGATAAAATATAAAACACTATACTATATGTGGCATTTCTGATATAATTGCTACTTTCTTTCTCACTAAGTTACTCTGTGGTAGCAATGATTATAACAGTTACAGCACGAGTCCTGATTTGCTTTTGGTGCCTTTAGCAAAAAGGAAAAAGGGTAAAGCTTTCCCTCACTGGACCCCAACATTCATAATTTTTCTTAACCTCTATTCTGAATGTGTGTTGATTTTCCAGAAAATGTGTTATATAAAGTGTGTATCACATCAAATATTGTGACATAAAATGTCTGTGCCCAGTGCTACCTAGCGACAGCAGTTTCCTCTTGCACCACCATGCTGTATGCACAAAAACAATTTAGTTTGATAAGTGATGCATAGTCTTTTCTTTGCTTGTCACCAAGACAATAGACATTTTTTTCACAGCGGGCATTTTGACAAGGAAAAGTACAGGTGTTACTAATAAAGCCCAGCTCAGACCAAAGATTCGTGACGAGACGAGCTGAAACTCGCAACGACTTGCAATGTGCCGGGTTTGCAACGTTCTGAAACCTGCCATTTTACACCAACGCGACTAGCCGAGACGGTGTATAATTTCCATAGCAACAGCTCTCTGTACTTCCGTTCTATCTGCCGGCGTCTTCTATTCAAATGTCCCAGCAAGCCATGGCAGAGGCACAGCACTGCACAATAAACATGCTAAACGGAATTCAGATATCATTCAAGACCTGCTGCTGCCCTCTCTGTGGTAATGAATTAAAGTTTTTCACATTATACCCTTAGACAAAAGACATACCGCTAATAGTACTACACAAATCCATTATCGCTTTTTGTATACCACTATAAATTCAGCCCACATCCGCCCCTTAACTCTAATTTAAACTCATCCTCTCTTCTCCGGTGTTTACAACTCAGAAACTTTGATACCAGATGTAGCAAGAGGCCTTGAGCACTTTCATTTCCAAAATGAGCCGGAGCAACAAATCTAGCAGCTCTTTGAACAGACATCAGCTACTTTCTCCAGGTGCTTTCATCAGCTACAGCTCTCCAGTTCACATCACATCTGATGCTTATGCAAGCTGAGAGCAAGGTTCAGTCAACCGACCAGCAGCATGCCTGAAACATAAATGAACTGCGTTTGTGTGAGCCAGTGTGATGAGCCACCGATAACTGGTCACAGTTGTCTTCCTCCTTCACTCCCCACACTCAAAAAAAAGAGAAAAGAAAAGCTTTCTCAGCTACTAATTAAAAGCCAATTGTTTATTTAGTTTCCCACTTTTCTGCTTTCTAAAACTGCTTCTTCCCGATTTCTGCTGTTAAATATCAGTGCTAGCTTAAAGCAGACTTAAATATTATGTAGCTAGCCACTCACCTTTTCTTCTGACAGCAGGTTTTAAATTTGGGGGTAAGTGTAATGCAACATCAATACAGTAGGAATGGGCGGGTCAATACTGCGGGATCTATAGCTCAATACTCGCAAGCTACTCATTTGGAATAGATTCCTTTAAATAAATATTGATAATAGAATGATCTAAATACAAAACGTGGGTGGCTGCATCACATCAAACGTTTTCTGCACCTTTGTATAATGATCCCCGTAGGGAAATTCATTCTCTGCATTTAGCACATCCTAAGTGTTAGGAGCACAGCCACTGTGCAGCGCCCGGAGGACCAACTCCAGTTCTAAGCCACACAACCACAGGGAGAACCTGCAACGTGCACACAGAAAGGCCCTGCTGCAGCCAGGAACTGAACCCATGACGTTCTTGCTGTGAGGCAACAGTGCTCACCACTAATTCAGTCTGTCACCTATTTATTTGTTCAGCTAATATTAGTTTATTTATTACATTAATTACTTATACCAAATATGAATTACTTGAAACTGTTGACAAACAAATGTATTAAGCATTGGTTTTTTGAGGGTTACCTGCAGCTTTAAGACATTCCACTAATATTGGGGGAAGAAATAAATAAATAAAAGCTTTCAGTGCCAGTGCAACTGAGTTTTAGACAAATTTAAAATCTGGAGTAAAATGAGGCTGCTCATGTCACTGCTTTCTAGGTTTTAATAAAGTATTTTCCCTAAACGTCTTTTCAAGAGTTATACTCACATCAAACATGTTCAATATGATCATAAATCTTTTGTCACCCTCACAATGTGGTTGACAAAATGATTTATAATCCATCAATGTCAATAGCCAATAGGTGCACTCTTTGGCTCACATTAGCATAGCAATAGTGACAGCAGGCAGTAGCAAACATGGCAACCCCAGTGTTTACACCATAACCTCTTGTGTGACTGTCAGAATTTGATAGCAGATGCAGATGACTACGTTTCTTATCGTGTTACGTCTGTGCCATCTGCGGTCACACATTTTGCCTCTTACGAAAATGACTCAACAGCAGTAAATAGCTTATTTGATATAATTTGCTAATGTTAGCTTTGTTGCTGCCTTTAGCAGAAATGTGTTTCAGGAAATAGGGGCTAAAATGAAAAAGAAAAAAGAAAAATCCTGTCTAATCATGATGCTTCAAGGTCTCCACAGATCTTATAGTCTGAACACCTGCACTAAGCCTTCATGCCCTCTGACATATTCTTGTTAAATGTGAGTCTGTGTGAGTAAATGTGAGTACATATCTTCTTGGCGTTTACATGTACGAATGGCATAACGTCCTCCTCAGCTTCCAGTTATTAATTTTTCAACTCTCCAGCCAGGGTGGTCAACAACATGGAATAGCACAAGCACTTAATTCACGATAAGCTGTAATCAGCCTGGCGCTGAGACAGACGAGGCCTGCTAGGACGTTTGGAGGAGAAATCCAGATCAAGAGGGAACAGCTTAAGAGCTCTCATTCAGTTCTAGTCACCAAGCACATAGTTTGCGATTTGGTAAGTAGGGCTGCAATTAAAGATTATTTTCACAATCAGCTTCTTTGTTTAACTTTTTAAGATTAATTGAATTATAAAATAGAAAGTCTATAAATATGAAAAATGCCCACCAGAGCCCACGGTGGCACCCAACCGACAGACTAAAACCAAAACATAATCAATTATCACATTTAAGAATCTGAAAGCAGAAAATGTTTGTTGCTTTATAAATTGCTCACATGGTTAAGCAGTCACATTTGTTGCCAATTAATTTGTGTCATTAATTGAGAAATGATTTCATCACTATTATAGACCACGCAGACAATAACATTAAAACTGAAACAATTACTTGATGAATTACAACAGTTTCTGGTTCATGCTGTTTTGTCTCATATTCGTGTGAACAGAATTATCTTGGGGTTTTGGACTGTTTGTTGGACCATCACCTTAGGCTCTGGGAAACCAAATCAAGAAAATAATCTGAAGATTTATTTATAATAGAAAAAAGCTAGTTGTGGCTCTAATAAACACACAGACATGCTGTCCATGTTATTGTGAGTTCAGCTGGAGTCTGCACTCAGTTTAACCCCTGTGAATAATGGCTAACTTTTAAGGCAGATGCTTTGAATTGCCATGAAACTGTGAAAGTAGATTTTCTGAAAGAAATGGCGTGAAAGTAATGAACTTAACGCCACTAACGAGTCATTTGGTTCTTTATGGAACCAGCAGGTCCCCTCAAGCAGCTCGTATTGTAAAACAGAATTATAAAAGGAGATCTTGGCTTAAAGTCCACACCGTCTCTGTCCCTGAGACTGCAATATGATTTGGAGGTGATTATTTGATTGCAGGGTGCTGCTGACTTGCTCATTTCACTTGCATCAGGAGTTTCTCCCCGTTGCCATAGAGATGATTATGTTTCATAACTGACACATCCCACCCGCTCCTCATATTTGATTCAGCAACTGAGTATTGTAACTGTTTAAAACAGCAAGACATTTATTAATGCAGAAAATACTCTAATTAGCTTTTTTTTGACAACATGATGGAGCAAAAGTAGGTGGGTTTTTTCGGAGGCAGAACTTAAATGAGGCTTGGAATAGAAAATGAGTTACTGGTAGTGTTGTCAGTAGCAATATTCTTCAAGATTACAGATGCAATCTTAATCTGTCCTCTATCTCTCCTTAAATGCCCCGTTCGCTATCATAATGCCTGCTCCTCATATCTGATGGCCGTGTTGTGCTTAATAACAAGCTACGACTGCAGGAGGGAGGGGTACGTTGGGAGATAAACAAATTAACAAAGCTATTCACAGCCCCTGCAACGCCAGGGGGTATGGGAGGAGAGGAAAGAGGGCAGTAAAGAAAGAGAGGGCTGCCTTAGCTAATCACAACAGGGGGCATACGCTGCAATCACTTAGGCAAAGCATTATCTCTGCAATCATGCATCGTCCCATTGTTGTGCTAATTGGAAATCTTAATTTGAGACATAATATTAGTGCCTCATTATTTGCTGGGTTACTTTTTTCCCCAATTTAATAAACAAGTCAAATATCTTATGGACTGCCAATAATGTGAGGAAAAAGAAAAACGAGGATCTGCTTCAAATCATCGATGTTGCGTGTTTTGTGAGTTATTAAGAGCTTCATCAAGCATTCGAGATCTGCTACGAGGACCTCGCCGTTACACTACTGGTCACTGTGTGCCTCCGCTAAGAGTGTGATATCAGTTACTAGCTCCATTTCATGCTGAACCATGGATGACTGCGGCAAGCAGTGTAAAGTTTGGCTGCGCATCATGAGAAAAGATGAGCATTTCAGCCAAATGTAACAGCTGCGTTAAGATGATTTTCACCAACTGGGGGGAGCTTCTCCAGCATTCTGAAGTGTTGGGCTCCAGCTTGGCATGGCTTTAAAGAAATATGTTATATTTTTGTAAATGTTGCAAATGTCTTGATTCGGTTAGTAGCTGCAGTGTCACAGTGACAGACAATATGCACTACAGTTACTACGAGTTTTTGGTATGACCATATTTACTTTACTATTATATATGGCAAAGACAAGTAGCACATTCCTATACATGAAAAAAGAAAACAAAATCAGAAATGCATTGTTATTTACTGAGAAACACGTTTGGTGTGAAAATATTAATCAATATGCACAATATAATCACTGCTACAGTAGAATAGCCTGCGGGAACTGATTAAATTTGGAATAAAGAATATCTTGTGATATTTTAAACACTGAATATTATTATAATATTTATGATAATAAGAATTAATTTCCAACAAGAACCTGATTTAATGAGAGACACTCAAAATCAATTAATACAGCAAAAGTCAGCATGGCTATTATTTGATGAAGATGAGAAGAAGTGCAAAACTACTGGGGGAGGGGTTCTTTTCCATTTCCTGTGAGTGGCTGTTAATTAATTTATTAAAATGACTGAATCATTTTGTAATGAGAGAACCTAATCATCTGGTGGCCTGTGTCTCAACCTCCACCCTAGACAAAGACCTTAAGTCTGCAACCACTTTAATCTTGCTATTTGAATATCTTTGATTTACAGGCAAACGTATCATCTGTGCTTACATCCCATACATCTTGACGCAGTTGCCATGGTGATGTCAACATGGAGATCGATCATTGCCAAGCAGGAGTGGAGCATGACACCAATTAAAAGGTGATGTCGTCTCCAAGTCATCACTCACACTCCTCACTAATGCACTAATTACCGGGGCCGGGACATTAATGGAATAGCATGGTTCAGCCTGGGGATTAATCTGCATGGATTCGCCAGTGAGCATGTGTGTGTGTGTGATGTCTGTCTGTGATGTGTGTGTATGTGTATGTATGTGTGTGTGTGATTAATGCGAACCCCCGCCTGCTCCGTTGTGACCTTGAGCACCACCATAGGAGGGAAATGAACCGGCTGAGTGGAGGGTTGGGATATCTGTACTTGGAGGTGGAGGGCCGGGCCAAGGTTGAGGATAAACAGGGAATTGGGGCAATCGGGGGGATCGATAAATAAATTTGGTCTCTTGACTTTGACAGACTCTGCTGATGATCTTTCAAACTAGAGAACGACTCCAGAAACTTTCTTGATTTCAATGTAGTAATCCAAATTATTTCTAAATTTGTATCAATCACAACACCTGGAGATAATCTGCCTTCATGAGTTGGCTAAGAAATGTTCTGCATTTAGTCAGTGAAGTATTTAGATTCTTAACTAAAGTAAAAAAAAAAGCAATAGAGCTTCAGATGTGATTTAAATAAAAATGTAAATAGGGAGTTATGTAATAAGACCTCGCCTTAAAACAAATGAAAACTAAAATAAAAATGATTACTGAATTTAAAAACATACAAAAAGCACAGACAATAAGGTCACGAGCTAAAATTGAAACCTGGATTGAAAGATCTAATAAAAACCAGGCTGAAACTAGGTGTGTGTTTGTGTAGCTGTGTGTGTGTGAGAGAGACAGAAAAACTGTGAATGAGTTACTACTCACTGTATGTGTGTATTCATCACAGAATAATTACCATTTTTGTGCGCTTTGGTCCAGGACAGCTAATTTACAATTTAGAATATCCTACAGAGGGTCACATTTGGAATTCATTACCTGCTGCTTTTAAAGCCAACTCCTTCAAAGTAAAAGTCTACAATTTTCAGCAGTCCTGTTTTGATCCGTATCGATCTTCTCTTCAGTTTTTACTTTTTCTTTCTTTCTTTTTTGCTCCTCTGTTGTTGTCGTTTTATCCTTTGATGTCTGCTGCTTTTTCTAAAACACTGCTTGAGTTTTGTTTCTGTCTTTTTTATTGATTCTTTTTTTAATTAATTAGGCAGCCTCTTGGCAAGGCTCCCAATGCCCTGGCACCTCTAGCAACCTGTTTTGAAAATGTTGATTCTTTAAATAAAATCAGAGCCAACAAAAGCAAATTTTTCTTGAGCAGCCACACGTGACAAACCCAACGTGTGTGCCGTAACTCACCGATGACGTATGTGAGCAGCAGGGCCAGGGTGAGAGTAAGGAGCGAGGCGGACAGGGCTGTGCACTTCCAGTTGCAGCAGCGGTGAGGCTTGTTGAAGGTAAACAGTGGTCTGGTCACGCTGCTGCGAGGGAGAGGCCGGGGTGGGGGGGAATACACAGTCCCAGATGTCAGAGGGTAACCCTGCCCTGCCCCTGACAGTAGAGCCGATGAACCGGAGCCTTGCTTGAACAGGAAGTGCCTGTGGGAGAAACACAAACGTGAAAGAAATGTAATTTTAACCCGCAACTGACTAATAGCTAAGCCCCACCCGCCTTAGTGACTGTTGCTACGCCTGTCAGAGTTTTGCTTGGCGCAGATACAGTTTACAATGTTAATGTTAATTTACTACTTTCGAAACTTGTAGTCATTTCTGAAACAATGGGTTCTTGATTTCAGACAGAGGCAGACGAAAGCAGGCCTCTCATTTCTTGCCAGAAGCCGTTGATTTTGTCGGTTAAAATGACAACAATCGCTGTAGCTAGCTAGCTAATTAAGCTAACATTAGCTCCAGGGGTTGTTTGATAACACAGTCTCCGGATGACTCTTCTAACAGGGGTCTTGCACATGCACTTATTGTATGGCTAAATACAATATATTGTGCTAGAAGAGGCTAAAGCTGCAAATCCAGAGCAAAACGTCAGCATCCACACTAGATGATGACCCAGAAATAAAGAAAAAAAAATTGGGACCTAAGCTGACGAATTGAGTCGTCTTCTTCTGTACTTACACTTGCTATTTTAAGTGCATAAGTGTGTCCTCACTGACACTTATGGTAAAATGCTGTGCACTATGAGTACCCAGATGGTTGAGTGTGGAAAGCTGGACACTTCAACATCAACGACCGCCATCTTGGCTATGTACCGGAAGAGGAGGGACCACCAATTTATGAAAATGGAGGCCACGGATGCGATTGTTATGGTGAACACTGTACTAAAAGTAAAAGCACGTCCATTTGGCAGGTGGCAACCACAGTCAAATGCTGGCAGTAATCCTCTGCCTGGTGGCAATTTGCCTTAAAAAAGTAAAAGAAGAAGCAGCAGTCAAATGTTGCTATCGCCATTTAACAGCCATGTTTGATTTGAAACAACACTAACCGGACAGAATTCACCCACTACGCAAGTAAGTAAGCTACTTAGGGTACTGCATGAAAGTGAACTAACGGAAGTATCCGAGACACAGCACTAGTTTGTCCTAACAGTGTTATTTAAATATAAATGGAAAGAAAGTGTGACATTATTCTTTCGTTTCCTGTCTGGCTGTTTAGCTTACTTCAAAAAGTATGCTTTCACGTTTAACGTTACAAGAGAAACGGTTCAGATGACGACGTGTTAAGCGAACGTAATGCTATCTGAGGGGTGTTAGCTGGGCTCGCTGGAGTGTAAACTTACCCAAATCCAACAAAGAGCTGCTAATGTTACTCTTAACTCTGAATTAATCCACACTTGATAGACGCAACCTTCTTTTTTTTAAATTTTTTTTTTAACATAATCTGTAACTACACAAACTACTCATCCTTGGCCTTGGGAGTAACACTCAGTTTCTGCTGTAGGAATAAGCTAGTTAGTCGGTCATGCTAATGATATGCAGCAGATATAAATGCTGTTAATAGTCCTCCTTTTTCTTCTTTCTTTGTTTTGGAAAGGCAAGGGGGGGGGGGGACCGCCACCATACTCTTTAAATGCCGAGTATCTTTCTTCAGCACTGTGCAGAGCACTTTGGCATGTGGATAAACTACCTGGCACCTCTGGGATCACTGGTTTTGTCTTTCTAAAGTTGCTTATAGTACCAATTTGGAAACATCCAAAGTTAGTGTGCAGGCCTATCTAGGACAGTTGTTCAATCCTTTGCCAATTAGCTTAGAGCAGCACAGACATCATCTTTTCTTAGGTATCTAGTATCTTATTCTGATTCTATTAATGCAAATCTGCACTCAGTGGAATTTAGTCTCACTCTGAAGTACGCCTGACTGGAACTCATTTAAAGGGCCCCCAAGGTGGGACGTTGTAGAGGAGAACCCTCTCCTGCTATTTTTTTTTAATGATGGATACAGACTGGCTCAGGATTCACATATCACACACAAGACAGACCATCCTACTTTGCCAATGGATGAAGATATAGTCCTTCTAAACCTCACCTGTCGAAAAAGCTCTCTGCACTGTCTAGAACGAAGCAATTCAGTTAAACCATTCATATCCCACATGTTTGGCTGCATTTGTGTGCTTTTAATTTAAGTGGTTTCTTAAAATTGCAAGTAATGCACATCATCAAAGATTAATTCCAGAAAGATAAAATCAAGGGAAAAAAGGAGTTGAAGAAAGTCTCTAAACGCTACGATTCCACTTACAATTTATATTATGTTCCTCCATAAATTATGGAAGTGGAACAATATTTGGCAAATGTAAAACACGGATATTATTCACAGTTAGTGCATCATAACCAGTTGAACAATAGAAAACAAACTGCTATGTATTATTTCCACAGCACAGTACAGATACAGTATAAATAAACAGAATATGAAAGTTCAAGCTCAGTTCTAGTCCTTCATCAGGGAAGAAGCCCAAATTTGACAAAGTGCCTCTCTGGTGCAACATTTCAAGCCGCTACTGTAATGCAGAGCAGCACTGATATGAAAGAGAATGAAAAAGCCCTGCCAGCCAAGGATCAATGACTTACCTATTCCTTTTTTGACTCATCAAAGCGGCTACTTAAGTTATACGGCTGTATCAGTTAAACGAAGATGAGGTTCATTTTCATTATAAAAAAAGAGCGCGTTAGATGGTGATGATAGCAAACTAAGCTGAAGGGCAATTAATCTAGATAGCATTTCATCTATATTGTGTTTGGATAATGGAGGGCGAGGGTTGGCGGGTGTCAGATGAGGAAGCAGAATTAAGGCGGCTAGGAAATTATGCAATTTGGAAAAGTGGATCTGGGAAGGCAATTATAAGCGGTTCCAGCGTGTTCTAGCCACATTGACTTCCATCAAAAAATGAACAAAGACTGCAGGTGTGAGGAAATAAAGAATGGTTGAATTGGCGAAAACATCAGAGGTAACAAAACGGGTATGACGCATTGTTTTTTTTTTCTCTGCTGTGTGTGTGTGTGTGTTTTCCATAACAAAAAAATACCCTGGAGCTTGAGGAATTCTTCAACAGCACTGATTGCCCCAGGTTAGCGTGTGTGCTCTCCGAGGCTTAATGTCGGCATTGAGTGCGATTTGTCGGGGCAGACATGCAGTTTGCCAGAGTGTCATTCTGTTCATGCAGCGGAGGGTGTGAGGTCACAGGCTGCTGGTAGGACCGCGGTCTCTGAAGAGCCCTCAGAGGACAGGCCATTAAAGTGGGGCCAGACAGCAGACTGACAGCATTGTTGGACACCAGACTGCTGCAGCCCCACACATCGTCCATTTGCCCTCATACACGGCAAAAACACATCCATCTTCTCACGTCTCAAATTTAGCCTTGAAGGTGGATTTTACTTAAAAACAAGAGCTGGGGTTGACAGTTTCAAGTATTTTGTAGAACACAGTTTTGGTATCTTGATGCATGACAGACTAAAGCACTAAAGTGTCATGCAAATTAGATTAGAAATTCAAGGAAATTCTTGAAAAAGAATGATTTGCATAGGAAGCTGGTGAAATAATCTCAAGGTAAGCCGAAGCAGGTTCTTTCTATCACACTTCCAGCATAGAGGATTTAAAGTGCTTCACAGAAGGCAAAATATAAATTAGAGCAATATTGTAAAACATGAAAAAAAGAGGACAAATAAAACAAATTACAGTACAGTCAAATGCAAACATAAATCTCCCATTGACAGCTTTTTTTAATCTTAATTTTTTTTTTAAGAGTCAGTAACAGAATTTGGGGTAAGATGGATGCATTTTGTTATTGAGTTGCCTTTTTGTCTGTTTTAATTTCCATGTTCACTTAAATTGTCTCTCTGTTTTCATATATAGTCTTTCTTTCTGTGTGTTTCTCTCATCTGTCTATCTCTTCTGACTGTGTTTATCACGAGAGACTGACAACATCCATCCTTTCCTGTCTGCCTCCCCTCTTTTCCTCATCCACCCATCCAGCGTCTGCTGAAGGCTGTGAGTCAGATGGGGGACACAGGAGGCATGGAGCAACCACACACCTAAGGGTCAATGGTAGTTCAACTCTCAAAGGCCAGAGGTAAGCTTGGGACAAACACACACGCATACGCATAACACACAAAGAGAACCACAGCTTGGTTCAGACATGCCCACACAAGACAAGCATACACAATAAGATGTCAAATACAGGTGAGCATTTTCGCATTTTCGAGGCCAGTACACAGGTCGAGTCCACTGTGGTGCTTTTATTGCTCTGCTGAAGGTGGATTAGAGCAAGAGGGATCAGAATCCAGCTGAAGAAATTGCATTTGTCAACGCATGTGGAACTCAAGTCTTCTTGTGTGGTGCTTTTAAAAATGCTACACTGTTCTTCCTGACTCCCTGCCTTTGATCTTCTCAGACAATATCCAGGGGCGACGCCCAGGAAGCTTTGAATTCATATCAGAGGGCAGATTTCCCCCGAGTCAGGAAGAAAATGAGAGTTCCCGCTCTCCAGGAGGTTGGAGTCTACGGCCCAAGGGCTGTCTCCACCTGGATATGTGTAAAGTACTGTGTGTGTGTGCGTGTGTGTGTGTGTGTGTGTGTGTGTGTGGAGGCCTACATGCACGGGGCACAGGTAAATGCAGATACACCACACGTGTTGTGTGTAGAAGCTGATTACAGTGTGCAGCTGCACAGGCACAGTGTGTGATTCTGCTCTCACTTCTTAGTGTTAAGAGGAAGGAGAGAAGGCCGGGCACCAGTCAATTTATTACAGTTCCAACATTTGTTATGCCTCTTAACACACCCACTGTGAGACCCAGTCAGATATATTGAATATCCATATCTGCATCCTTCCACTTGCTGGCCCTCTCCAGAAACATAACGGATATGCAGCTGAAAAGGAAATCTATGCACACTTCAAACAATCTTAATCTCTTCTGACGCAACGTCAATACATTTCGATACAGATTCATCAAACACGCATCGGGGAAAATGCAAGTGTACTTGACAACAAGAGATATTGTACACATTTCTTGCCATTTTATTAAGGTCATAGCATCACTTATGATGCCACTGGCATGAGCCCACATGTCAAGTTTATAAATACTTGATAAATCTTTAATCTTACGCCTGAGATTGAGCTGATAGCAGCAGCATTGGGGTAAGAGCAGAAATGTGAAATCATTAGATTAGCAGTGTATCTGAGAATGTGACAGAGGAGAGATAGGAGGGTGCTTGAATATTACATCCAACTCAGAACAGTTAAGCAGTGAAGACTTAGCCAATTTTTTTTTGTCTTCCTCCACCAAACTCTAGATAGAAAAGAGCCAATAATATCTGAATTATGTTATGAAGGGACACTATTCTATTGACTATGAATATGATTACATTTTATGGTTCCGAACTAATAGAGCACTATGAAATGAAACTTATTTGACTATAAACTCCCAAATGCAAAAACGTATTACCACAAAAAGGCGCCATCCAATATACTAAACCACTGCGGAAATTGTGTTTTATAATCACATCTTTCTTTGGGAGAGAGTTCTTTATGTTCAGCAAATATTGTTTGAACGATTTGAAACACACACATAAAAAAAAGCGTGAATTTTGTTTATGGCGGATTTTCATTTAAAGCAAACGCACACAGACAAGTAATGTAATTACAATGCACTTCTGACAAGTCTTTTACACTGATAGTCACGTCTGGCCAATGATTAATTTAAATTGCCACTGAATCTAATTTTATTCTTCCTATCCTTTTAAATGAGGTAAGATCTAATTATGGACTAATGCATAACTTATTAAAACCTGTTCTTCTGGTGTGGCAGCCTGCCAATCACATCCTCACTCATAATACCAGAATTCAGCTGCCGCACCGCGCCCTCATTAAACATGCAAACATATTCTTTTGCACCTTGCTGCTTCTTCTCAAAAAGCAGCCTCACAAATGAGGATCTTCTAAATAATTCTCTGATCAATTATTACTTATGCAGCAAGCAAATGCTTAATTCTGTTTGATGGGACGGAATTCCAGCGGCTCGTCTGGAAGCATTTGGAAAATGTTTCTGGGGTTCTGCACTTGGAAGTGGGAGCACAATATGTTCCTGAAAAGAGGATTTCTACTCGATGCTGAATGTAACTTTTATTTTTGGATGTATAATTTCAGATACTGGTCCCCTGGTAAATCTGTCACGTAAGAAAATGAAAAGAATCCAAAAAACCTGAGATTCGTTGTGATTTTGATGGTGTGAAAGTCCTGTAATAATACCCCAGAGGCCTGCGTGGTGTTCCACTTACTCCTCTCTACACGTTCAAAACATGTCCACCCAAACAAATCCTCTAGTCCAACATTCATTCCTAATTATTCTACTCTGATTTTTCTAAGAAATCGTGAAAGTCTGCCAACACACACTCCTGATGAAAGCATTTTGCTTAATCTAATGATTCTCATTTCTGAGATTAAAGAAATGTCTTTAATCAAGTGACATTATTGCTAAGTAGGGCAATTTGCCTTGAAGATATTTTCATTTGAAGGCTTTCGTTGCAAACTGACATAACTTGCTTTGGACGGAGAGAATTTTGGCACAACGCCCTCCATTTTTTCTGAATCCTTAACTCTTTTTCTTCACTTTTTTTAAGAGAAAAAGAGAAACAGCATTGTAAAATGAAAAACCTTTCAGGGCGCATTAAGAGGGACCTTTTCATTCGTTGCATTCTCTCACCTGGTCTCTAGGGGAATGTTGCTGTTGAGCACCCAGCTGTTGTGAAGCTGCGCCTGGTCTGTGCTCGAGCTTGTGTCTGCCCCCTGACTGGCCTGGCACCGCGTCGGCATAGTCTTCCTCTGCAGGCTGACTTGAGTGTAGGGCGCCGGGCGGGCACAAGTGCAGGCGTGGGGTGGCGGGGGAGGCGGCGGCAGCGGGCGAAAACTGAACTGACCACCTGGACTGCTGGGCAGCTCTGCACAGAGAAAGAGACGAGAGAGAAAAAGCAGAGGAAGAGAAGGAGAAGGAGGGAGGGGACGGGGGAGAAATAAACATAGGTTTATTAGGAGCGCAGTATCATAAATTACAAATAAAAGTGGCGTGTTAGTTGACAGTTTATTGTTATTACACTGATTGAGGGACATAAATCAGCTTGAAAAGTGTGCCTGTCCAGCACCTTCCCTTCCTACCTGCTTCGATACACTTCCAGCTGCCCTATAAATAGGTTCTTGGCCGGCTTCAACATTGAGCAGTCTTTAAAGAGCTAACAGCTCTGGCTTAATCTTCACCCGCCAGCCCAAACTACCCATGTGATGTTTATTATGAGATCTGTAGCTCGGCAGAATGAGCTAGCCAGCTGTAACTCCCTCACACTGGTAACCTCGGGGTCTAGATAGAGCTCTCTCAATCCATCATTTATCATTCTCTTTCGCTATAACTCTCCCTCTCCCTGTCTCTTACCCTCTCCGTTTACAGTCTGTCTTCGAGAAGCGAGGGTGGACTACAGTTTTGCCAAATGAAACGTGCGTGCATATGTTTGTGTAATGTGTGAACGTAACTAAGTACATTTACTGAAGTACAAATTCAAGGAACTTACACTACCGTTCAAAAGTTTGGGGTCACCCAAACAATTTTGTGTTTTCCATGAAAAGTCACACTTATTCACCACCATACGTTGTGAAATGAATAGAAAATAGAGTCAAGACATT
>JAVQJD010011053.1:0-10703 GCA_036023655.1 Nannoperca australis
CATTACGTGGTGAGACGAGAGGTCGGCCTAGGAAACTTTATTTTGTGACTGACTGCGGTCACAGGAACTGACCTGTAGATGTTTCCTCAGGTTTGACATCGAGCATTTGGATGTTGACAGCATTTTCACCTGGTAAACAAACTTTATACTGTACAGTAATGTTAGAGCCTGTTTCTGTTTTCATGAGGAAAGTATCTTTGAATCTCCAGAACTGAGAGGTGCTGCTGTTGGGACAAATGAATAATCCTTTTACCGAAAGAATATATTTGGATGTAACTCCTTTGTAATCACCAACATTTAGATTAGGAACTGTAATTTAATTACATATTTTTCTTAGGAACTGTAATGGATTACAATTACATTTATTTTGTAATTTAATTATGTAACGCTGTTACATGTAACTAGTTACTCCCCAACACTGCTCAATAATGACCAAGTTTATGTGGATTCTGATGATGTTAGCTCTTCTGTTACACTTCAGAGCGAGTCATGCGGTTCTATTCTGGACAAATTGTAGTTTTTTCCATGTCTTTATTTGACCCATTTGACCACACTACTGGGCAGTAATTTAAATGAGTCAGAACTAATGTCTGAACAATGTGAGAGATGCATTGTTGTGGTAAAAAATGAGCACATCTCTTAATAACTGCTTAATATCTGCTTTGACCACTTCAGTCTGTTGTCTAATAATAACAAAATAATCAACAACGCTGATCTGAATCAGGCACATTGATAACTCTCTCTGCATGTCTCTGTATCCATGTATGTCACTCTGCCCCCTCCTGGCTGTCATTACCTTGTTTACCACTGTGTCAATGGCAGGTTGTGGAGCAAATTGATACCACAGTACTTTTTGGCATTTGTAAGATGGTCTTTTCCTGTGATCTTCTGTGCCCTCTCTCACCAATTGGTCACTGTTATCAATTTGAATAATCACACAATGATGGATGATCAGTTTTTACACACACACACACACACACAGACACACATTAAAGCCCTATAGGCCATAGCTAAATATTTAGCACACATGCCCAATCGTGTGTAGGCAGCCTTACAGTAAATCAGTTTAATGTTGTCCTATCATCAATGCTGCTTGTGCCAGTCTATTCCAAATTATGCCAACCTGCTGGTTCTTATATGTACGTATTAGAACCTCCTGTACAAGTAAGATGACATATGGCAACAAATGATGACATATAAACTCATGTTTCACTGATCAATAATTTACAGAGGAGTGATTGACACAGCAACGGCCAGATCCCAGGGAACTTTCAAGGTTAATGCCATACATGCTTTAATGAGCTGAAATGCTAGAGGTCGCCTGGCAGGGTATAATAGATAAGAAGACATTATTGTTCTATACTGAATGGCAGAGCAAGCAATGTGCCTAAGGTATAGTGAGATGACAAAGGTCAAACGAAAAGACAAGTTGTGGCAAGATTTGCTGTAACTATGGCACTCCTATGACTCCATACAACAGCCCTGCAGCAGGTAATCAATAATGGAAGACTTACACATTAGATACTGAATATACTTACCAGGAATTCATATACAATGCAGAGAAGATATGCCGTACTATATGTCAGCAGATTAGACAAAGAATACATTTGAAACTAAAGACCGACATCGATGTCGTTAGTACCAGCATTCATACTGTCACAGATGTGTAAAATAGGCCACATTCACAAGGCAGACCATCATACTCAGCTCTGAATTGGTGCTCAAATCGGACTTTTTAGGATGTTTTCTTCATATCTATTCTAGGATGTAACCAATATCTGACACCAATATGAACTGACAGCCACGTTGAAAAGCTTTGTGTGAAGAGTGACAATAACAGAAGATGTCACATTTTTACAGCTTGTTTTGAACACATTCTGGTTTTGAAGCCTGCCCTCTATTTTTGGCTTGAATGGAAGCTTCTCCCCAAATATCAGTCAAGCCATACATTCCACTTCCTTTCCACTGTTGTTATTTATTGTCCTTCAGGACAGAAAATCTTTGATGAACCAGGCTGCTGTAGTACCAAAGTTAAAACTGTCTCAGATGAGTAAAGTCATAGACTGTAACACCTTATTTGTATAGTTCACTATTGAAACATTGTGCAATAAAATTTAAAGCTGCACTAATGAATAATTTTAGCCATTCTAGCATCTGTCTGTCTGTCTGTCCACTACTTTGAAGACAAAAATATTGAATGAACCGACATACAATTCAATGACATTCCTAATCTCTGGATGAATGCTATCTTTTATGGTCCCCTTACTTTTGATCAGATGCCATCAGCAGGTCTAGGTAAGAAATATCTACTGGATGGATTGGTAAACAATTTTGTATAGAGATAGTTAGTATCTCTACTAGTTTACCCCCCAATGAATCTTAATGACAATCTTTTTAAGCTATCTTTACAACTATTGGATGGACTGCAGTGCAATTTGCTACACACATTCATGTCCCCTAAGTATGAATTGTAATAACATTGGTGATCCTCTGTATTTTCGTCCAGCACCATGATCATATTGGATTTTTAATTAGTCCAATACTTTGGTTTTTGACCAAATACTTGCAAATACTAATGACATTCCCATCAGCATCAGCTGTACATTGTGTTTGGTGCTAAATAGTACATGTATGCTAATTAGTGTTAGCTTGCTACCATGCTAAACTAAGATTTTGAAAATGATAAACATAATACCTGCTAATAATAAGTATGCTAGTGTTGTAATTGTAAGCATTCTGCCATGCTCAAGTTAGCATTTAGCTTATGTTGCTATATTAACAATGGATCTGACAATGGAATGATTATGTCTAACGTGAAAGTTGCTCAAAGTGACAAACCCACATAGAATTACCATCTGACTTTGCAGTTTTCCCCAGCTCTACTCCCAGCTTTTGTCTCTAGATATGGTCTCTATTTTATTGATTAAATTCATATTTGTTTCTATTTTATGTCTTTTTTTGTTTTTAATTTTGAAGCATTCCAGACTTTTTGTTGTTGTCTTATCAAGAAAAATGCTGTATGAATAAACTCATCAACTTAATTTCCAGAAGAAAGCAACTGAATGCTCCAATCAATCCACTGTATGCTACCTGCCTAGCACCAAACTGCAGACCGACAGAGCTAGCGACTATCTGCATTTAGCAGCTTAAGAGTCAGACTCTCCCTTAGGAGTTGGTGGGAACCAAAAAGGAGCTTAAAGCAGAATGAAAGTGGGACTAACGTTCATCAAGTCACATGAAACATCTTTGAAATAAATGCTACTCTGTGTCTGGTGAATGTGGAAAACATGCTAACATGTTTGCCATAACAACTTTATGAGGTGATAATCTCTGATATGAGGTCACTATTGTTTGCTTGTTCTGCTGCCTCCAAATGTTTAGACAGCAAGGTAATAAACCAAAATTGTGCTTTAAGCTTTATGTTTAGGCAATAGTCAGGTCCCTAAAAAAGGCATTTATTTCTTCCATGGTAACATTTAAATAAGGTGATTATTTTATCAGCAGCAAAAGTACAATATGTGTGCAACAGTAAGATTGTGCAAAGACATGTTGCTATCTACAGACCACAGGGAAGAATTAAAGTGATGACTGCAGTGTTTGTCAGTCCGAGCCTTCAACACTGGTCTTCCACACAGAGCCTTTTCCCTGCAAACCTAGGAGGAGAGCTCTACAGACTGCCTGTCAGCTGTCCCATCGTGCTTGGAGAGGGCTCATGGTCTTTTTAATTCCCAGCCAATCTTCTGTCCATCACACCACTTCATCCCTACTTTAGAGCTCAGCTCAGGTCCACACACTGTCACTTTCTGACATATCTTGCAGCCTACACCTCAACAATACCAGAAAATATTGTCAGCTTCTCCCCACACCCGACTAACTTTCAATATGAACAACAAATCAAATTTTCAAAGTGAATGTAGGAACGGAGCCTCCTGCCTACCTCCTCACACCAATCCACTCCATATTAAACTTTTCTTAGCAACGTGTGTGTTAGTATGCATGTGTGATGGGGATAAAACCATGAGTAGAAAAAGAAGAGATCTGGGTTTAGTTCATGACAGATCTTCACATTGTCCCACATGAGGCGTCACATGTTGATAATAATGAGCGGAGGTGGATTCAAAAGAAGCAAAACATGCACAACCCAGCAAAGGTAAAGAAACTGCTCCCTCGAAAGCTGCTATTCTCAGGAGATTTCCATGAATAAAGGATTAGCTACAAGCTGTGAGTCAAGCTCTGGTTCTTTCAGTTGCTTTACATATTTAAGGCCAAATTTTGCACCAGCAGAACAGGCGGCTTAAAGTCAAAGGAGATTGTGCTGCAGTTTTGTAAAGTGGGAATGAATCTTGGACAAGTATATATTGATGTAAGTTCCTGAAATTCTCAACGTGCATGCCTTATCAGTTCTCTAATTTAAATAGGTGGGCTACATATGCATATCACAGTTCTAAAATGTTCTTTGTTTGCACATAAATAGATTCTCTTTGACTTTCTCCTTATACATTTGTAGCTGAGAATGTTACGTTGTATTGTTAAAAAGACAAAATATATCCTGCCATGTTGGACATATTTAAAGTATATCAATTTCTTTATGACAGAGTATGAGCTGAGATCAGACAACTTCCTGCAAGCTCTAAGAAAAACTGCTGATTTTATCTTCCAAGACAAATTTCAGGGATAAACTGCATAATCCATCATACACTTAATTGCCTCAGCCAGGATCTTTGCCTCTGACATTAACTAGTATATGTACACAACTTGAATGAAATGTTCTGCATCTCTAAATACAAGCTGACATTATGAGACTAGTGGTGTAATTTTACAGATACAAGAGTGCTTCAAATTCAGTATCTTAGTTACCTGGTTCTGTAGGTAGGACATTTCATGGAATAACTTTGATTTAACCCTAAATTGATTACCTTCTACTTATTTTAGAATTGTTTGAGTTTTTATCCAGATCAGCTGTTGATTGATGTTCAGTTCGAATGGTCACAACACCTGATCACCTGCCTGAATGATCAGCCATCTGGTCAATGTACAACTTATTGGCTTTCTGGAATGTTCACCAGTGAGTTTCAGCATAAGTGAGATTTCCTTTCCATTGTTTGTGTCCGGTGTATACACATTATATTCTGTGCAATCTCACATTCCAGTGGAGAAAAACTGTCACGTACTTGTCATACATCCATTATAAAATTGTCAAGTGAAAAAACCATGTCTTTGCTATAGAAATTAGAGGAAATTGAATTTTTCCTTTGTCCTGAGGGAATTTTCGCTTTTTCTCACCCACCTTTCTTTCACAAGTGCAAAGAGTCCCACGGGATAAAGAGCCCTCAGTATACTTACTCACCATATTTGCTGTGAATCTCTGTAGTACAGCAGAAATCTCCTGAGGCCAATCCTGCGAAGACTCCCGGAAAAGTGTATGAATCACACAAGCCACAACACATCCAGTGATTGAAGGGTTTCAATGTGAACATTTTATTGAGTCCTCTTGTCATCTCACAGAGATATCTCATTATATTAATACAATGGTATTACATTACCGAAATAACAAATTGCAGATTCAGTTAAAGAAGAAAATCAGAAATGAAAGAGGGAAATAAATCCATAAATACACATTTTAGACATCATAGCAAGATATTCCGGTAGACATTAAGAAAATAAAAAAACACATTAAATAGGAAAATGTAAAGGGATTTAAAGTTTAAGGTAATGGAACGGCACAAAATAAAACCTTCAAAGCAACTGGTTTGGGTTGAACTACATTTCAGGATTTTCTAAAAGTTTACATTAAGTAAAATATATTTAGCACTCAGTCATCAAAATAAAGAAAAATGCATACAAATAAACACGAGGGAAACACATTTTACACTCTTAAGTATGCCATTTAAACACATGCCTCCTCTTTTGAACAAAATGCATGTGTTACTCAAAACATACACACATTAATTAATGAGAGATGTTGGGTTAACAGTTTTTAGGATCAACATAATGCATGTTAAACATTAATCTGAAAGTGTGTTGTCCCAAAAGTGTCACCCAGATGTGTTGGAAGTGACAGACCCCATGAGTGAATGTAGCCTACAACATAATTAAAAAGCATCAAATAATCTAAATAAAATGCACATCAAATCCGAGATCTAAAATATTACAGTAGCATGGCATTTCATCATAGCAACATTATTGTAACATTTGTGAATAATCAGTCATTGAATATGCTAACTAGAAACCCACCTTGTCTCTTACAATTGATGTTAATCTACAACTATTTTGTATCAG
The DNA here is from genome assembly GCA_036023655.1 of Nannoperca australis. Lineage (NCBI taxonomy): Eukaryota > Metazoa > Chordata > Actinopteri > Centrarchiformes > Percichthyidae > Nannoperca > Nannoperca australis. Next base: position 6,280 of record JAVQJD010011053.1, read on the forward strand.
GAAAGTACTTCTTGGAATAAATATAATAATGCAGATTATGTTTTCTTCATCATATGAGACAATGCTGAATGTAAATCATCAGCAAAATATGCAGTGCTATAATGTGATATCCTCTTAAATAGCATGTTATAAAGGCTGTTATTGTTCCTGTTGGACAACTGTCCTAACTCTGTAAATGAATACAGCGTGATCTTAAAGTGTTCATCCTGAAGTTCTACTAACTAGCGGATCTGGCAACACCTGTGGTTACCATGTTACACAGAACCTAAATGGATTATCGGCTGTGGAGGCAGCAGTCTGACAGATATTCATTTGAAGAATTTATGCAAGTAGAACCCCAAATAAACTAGCATGGACAGCATTGATAACTAGTATGGAATGCAATTAGGATTGTGAAAATATTCCAAGAGTAGAAAAATATGTCTTTTAATGCCACTAATTGCCACAGCTTGGGCTATATTGACCATTATGGTGTGATGTAATTCCATTCATATTTGGATCAGACAAGCTGAGCTTCTTCTTAAGATGGATATAGTGGATAGTGTCATAGTAGAAAAAGCATAGGTGTTTCAAATAACAACTAATATAATGCAAATTAACAATGGCTTTGTTCTATTTAGGTGTGTAAGCAAACAATGCCATTGAGCCAACATGTGCAATACCAGGGCTGAACTGGAAACCTAAAGTAAATGAAATGCAGTCATTATTAAAATGTATGTACATGAATGAATGTCTAGTGTTTTTTTCTTCCAAGGTGTTTGTTTTCAAATAAGGAAGCCAAAAAAGAATAATTTTTCTAAGAAAAATGCTACTTGGCAGAAAGTAGAAGTTGAGCTTTTATTACAAAATGCAAACAATTTGGCAGACTTAAAGGGGAACTCCACTGATTTTACACATCAAAGTGTGCTTGGGGAGTAAAACCTTTTAAACCTTTAAAGTCTGATAAATTGTCTCAAGTGATCTCTTGAGTCAAAGTCATTTGAGGTTGAAGACTACACAATTAAATATAAAAACAAATCTGGGGGTGTGGGTTGAGAAACAGGTGAGACTCTGTAGCTTGCTCCTCGTCTCTGCTTGAGGCAAGAGGCTCGAAGTTATTGTAACTCCAACAATGTTATGGGAGTGCAATGCTAAATCAGTGGAGTACACTTTTAAGGCAAACACTGCTGATGTGTTTGTGGGTTATTTGGTGTCAGGTACTACATAAACAAACACATGCACAAATAATATAAAAAAATAATGATGTGATACAAAGGTGTACTTGTACTATCTGGTATATGTTTCATGTTGTATGAAACCAAAGGATGAAACATGTTTTGTTGTTTGTTGGCTAGCCAAAGTTTCCTTTTACCAACATACACAGGACATTAGGGCATGTATCCTTTCCGGAGGATACTTGTACATCCTGTACCTGTACCTGACATTTTGGGAAAGTATAATAAAAAGAAAGTATAATGTCAAACTATTCTTTTAATGTTGTGGGGTAGTTTTGACTTTTCAACTTACAGTGAAAAATAGCAGAGGGCTACAATTGAAATTGTTTTTATATAAAGGATTAACACTTTAAGTCAAAATGATGGTTGACGATGTTTAATGATTGCATGGTTGTAGTATGTGAAGTAAGTGAAACTTGCACCTTTTGGTCTGTAACATTCATAGAGGTCATGGCAAGCCAAGAAATAACTTGGAAGTTGAGGCAAAATAGGTGGAAACAGATAGTAGATTGGGGAAACTGGGACACAAACCTGTGCTCAGGTTCATTTCAAACTGACAGAAATAATGTATCTTTCCATTTTTATCAAACACATGCATCCTGGAAGATTGCTTTGGTCCTGAAAATATGCAGATGAAAATGTTTTGTAACTGTGCTGTTGCCCAGAAACAGTCCAGTCACAGATTTGTGAGCATTTCACAACCTTCAGAACGCTCCCATCATCCAGTTTTGGTTTGCAAACCAGTTAGCTGCTAATGCTCTAGTTAGCTGCTTATTCCACAAATCTGTAGAATATAATCATAAACATATAGTCATTATAATGTCCAGAGCTAAATATAAAGGCATTAGAAGCTACAAAATGAAAATAGAATATATGAAAAACATAAAACAGCTAATCTTCATTGGGACTACACATACACATCCTTTGGAGTTAAGACCTAGGAGGAAAAAGAAAAATATATATATATATATATTAATGAACTGTAATAAAGTACCACACCAAAGCACATACCTCTGAACATGTTGCATTACAATTCAAATTTGTAACTTTAAAAATAAAAAAGTTTTAATCTAAATCCAATACAAGGATGCATTGTGCAAAAGTCAGACTTATGACCACAGACTTGTGGTAATTTAAACATGTCAAGCTGATGTAATGTCACCTATAGGCCAAATGCCACCAAAATATAGAGCATCTTTTGGAGTTCATATGTACATGTGTCATCTAAATTTGGCTGCAATCTCACTTTTTTCAAAAACAAATAAATAGCTCCCTTTCAAATATGATATGTGAAAATCAAGTTTTGCCTCATCAACTGCACTGAGATGACTTTGTATATTTTGTGTCTCTTCTTCCGTTGTGTGGTGCAGTATTATTGCAATTTCTATGTGTATTCTGAAGGCCTTGTTCAAGCTATGGTAAAGCTGATAAACAGTATCAGTCACACAGGGGATTAGTTACACAGAGTGCACACATCCCAAAGCTTCTCTGCGTAATTCCAACTCCAATAATTTGCATGCTGAAGAGTATGTGAAACTTACTGGACATCTTTGGTATGCGGATGGGGCCACTGCTGGTGCCATCGCCTCCTTCAGTAAGAGCTTTGATCTCAATAAGGTAGTCCTCTCCAGAGGGGATTTGCAGCTCCACACTGGTCTTATTGGTTTCCAGTACAGTGGTCCTCCCATGCCAGTTCTGACGATATACAACCTGGAGGAGAGTGAGGATCTTTGGGTCAACATTTAATTTGTCAGATGTGACAGAAATTAAGCCATTATGACCTTTTAGCAATGGGAATGTACGACTTCATTTAACATATTAAATTAGTGTATTAGAAAAACTAACCATAAACCAAAAAGCAGGAGAAATGTGTGCAGCCAATCTTGGTTACACAGTCCCTATTTAGAGGAGGTAATGGATTTCAAATGACTTGTAAGGTGCTGGTTTGGCCCAGTGACTCAAGGTGGAGGAACATAGGCTTTTTAAACATATAATTACATCTTCATCTACATGTAGCCTAATGTTTAATTTCACTATTCAAAAGAAACATGAGAGCCAAACTGTAAATCTAGTCTTAAAAACATGTAAGATGCTTTCACTTTTAATTCACAGTATTGCCTTTGCAACAATTCCTGTCTACATGCACTGCGCGATCCCTTATAACAGAGCTTCACAACAACTTATCATTAAATGAGCAGGTCTGCATATCTCTGGTGACTAAATATATATTTATATATATATTTGTGGAAAGCATTATCAAAAACAATGTTTTTCTACACAGGTATGCAAAGTGGATCCAATACAAATAATTGTTGTACTGGTAGGAAGAAGCTGAATTTCTTCTGTGGCATGACACCTTTCATTTTATCACCTGGAACAGATCTTTAATTTTGAAAGGTCAGACAGGGCCAATCCATAATGTTACACTGGAGTGCTGAGGTCTATCTTTCCACTGCAATGAGAAAGCCATTTACTGGGATGACAGCTGCTGAGGCTCTATTTGTTTCACCAGTTCTGGAGTTTCTGCTATTACTCTGACAAACTCACCTTGTATCCTGTCACCTCAGACTCATTTTCCATTGCCTTGACATGTTCCCAATTTAGAAAGATCTTAGAGTTGGTCAGGTTCCACTCAATATTCCCTGGAGGCTGACTTGGGGCTGCAAGATATGTAATTATATAGACACATGAGTGTATAAACCAATGTCATCAATAGTATTCTCTAAACTAACTCTGCAACCAGCCTTGATGTAATCAGCTGGTGTTGAAGCAGAATGCTTGTCATATTATACTACTGATCCTCAGGGAACACACTGCAGAAAAATGGAGGTCAAGAAAAATAGAACATGCATGCTCTTTGATTACCCTTTCATTCATGTGTGTGAAAACACAGCTAATAGGCATAAAAAGAAAAGTTCACCATGAAGCAGCACAAAAGTCTTTACTGCATTATGTTTCAGTGAACAGCTTCAGTGGTTGGGGCGATCAGCCATAACATTATGACCACTGACAGGCGAAGTGAAGAACATTGATTATCTCGTGACAATGGCACCTGTCAGTGGGTGGGATATATTAAACAGCAAGTGAACTAATGTGTTGGAAGCAGGAAAAAAGGGCAAGCGTAAGAATGTGAGTGACTTTGACAAGGTTGAAATTGTGATGGCTATACGACTGCGTCAGAGCATCTCTACAACTGCAGCTCTTGTGGGG
>JAVQJD010011055.1:0-25871 GCA_036023655.1 Nannoperca australis
GTTGCCTATTTGTTGTGTATATTGACGGACGTCTGTAATTATAATTAAACTCACCCCTACCTGCTACCTGAAATGTAGGTAAATTAGCCTAAGTGCCCCCCCCCCCCCCCTTCTCACACACACACACACACACACACACACCTCAGTGGATAAAACACAGATTGTTTAAACTCACTCATGTGATGTAAACACTCCCTCTATGTACAAGAGCACTCTGTTGACTTGTCTTTATTGGTTTCATTTTTCATACCAGGTCTTCACATTGATATCTAAATGTCTTGCAACATTATTAAGAAAAACAGGCTACCAGAATAATGGTTTGCTTTATCTGGACTGTGCCAGAAAGAGATGCCTGTTGTGTGTCATTTGAGGTTTAGTATGGTCTTAATAATTCATAAGTGCTTCAAACGTTGAAGCTGAAAAGCATTTAGCTGTTCTGAAAGAAAGATTTACGGTCACCTTGGTGACAATGTGTTTTTTAAATGGTGAAATTTACTTCACTAACCTGATGTTGAGGCCTTATGAACGCCATCAAAGACTGCAGTACTTGCAGTTAAGGGCAAACACCTACTGTTAAAGGAATAGTTTGCAGGGAATTCGATGAAAAGATTGATACCACTCTCTCATTTGTATGGTAAACATGAAGCTGGAGCCAGGAAGCCAGTTAGCTTAGCTTAGCATAAAAACTGGAGTCAAGGGGAAACAGCTAGCCTTCCAAAATCCAATTACCAGCCCCTCTAAAGCTCTTTGTGTTACATGGGATTGATGTTCCTGACTGGGACCAGTAATGTCCTGGAGTAAAATGGTGAATTTTCATTTTACACTATGGTTTTTGATCTGATTGTCAAAGTGATGTTTTAACATTTGTATGGATCAAACAAACAACATATAGTGTGCAAATTTGTGGGCTTTAGAGGTGTTGCTAGGCAGATTTTGTTGCTTTTGGATGGAACTAGGCTAGCTTTTTTCCTGTTTCCAGTCTTTAAGCTGAGCTAAGCTAATCAGCTGCTCTTCCTAGCTTCACATTTAGCATGTAGACAGCTGATCTAACTCTCGGCAAGAAAGCAAATAACTAAATATTCCTTTAGTGCCAGCTGATGAGTGTGTGCAAGCTTATTTGTCTTTGTTTTATTGTCTGTCTTCCTTACTGCAGTTACAGTTGGTGCTAAACAGTGAAAAAGGTTTGAGGGTAATCAAAAACAAAAAACCATCATACATGCAACATCTAGAGATATACAAATAGAGATCTGTATGATTAGTGAGCTTTACAGTAATAAAATGTGCCACTACACACACACACACACAGGGGGATGAATATTTATGACGCTTACCTTGCTCTACGTGCCCACCCCCTCTCCCAGTGCCCTGCTCTTCATCACTATGGTTACAATGATGCAGGTTACCGTGGCAGCCAAGTAAACCCCACACTCACACAAAGGCGCACGTGCATGTGCTTTACCACACACACACACACACATACACAGGCTGTGACGCTGAAGAGTTGAATATAGAGTTTCTTTGGCTATTTCTGGAGGGAGACGGGGGATGTTGAACCATCGCTGTCTCTGCATTAACCCCAGCCTCTTTATTTTCCTATCTGTCTCTTCATGGTGCAGATGATGGATGATTAGATGCCCCCTCCCCCCGCTCTGTGTGTTCATTAAAAAGTTCATAGTTAAATAAAACATGGAGCAAAATGATTTATGGCAACCATTATCAGAAATCTATACATATGAATGATGCATCAGGAAGCATCTTATCTGCTGCTGCCAGTCTTGCGCATGTGGCTCACACCATTGTTGTTGGTTTGTCATTGGTGGATGAGGTTCTCTCTGTCTGTGTGAGGTTACACTACCACCTAGTGTTCAAGTTAACTGCCAAGCAAGATTGTAATCGTGTCTCCCTTTTATGTTTTGTTGCAGGTTTCTCAAAAGCTGGACTCCCAGAATGAATCACAAGCAAGCAAGATTCACCCTGTCACACCTTCAATAAATACATAAAGGTTTATGTTTAGTTGTTGCATGTTGTATGTGTTGGTATCAGGAGCTCAGTCAGTTGATTTCACTGTGAAATACGTCTTCATACTAGGGCTGCAAGTGACAAGTACTTTCATTAATGTTTAATTTGGCGATTATTTTTTGTTTTCAGATTAACAATCAATTGTTTTGTCTTTAAAATGTTGGAAAACAATGAAAAAAGCAGATTCCAATTTCCAAGAGCCTAATATTCAAATTGCTTAGAAACCCAAAGATATGTAGTTCATTGTCAAATAAGATAAAAGAAACTGGCAAGTGTTGTCGCTTGAAAAGTGGCTCAAAACGATCATCCAAACAGCTGCAGATCAGTCAGCTACTCTACTTCAGACTCACAATCTTCTCCTCCGGCTTTACTTTTATTTTGGAATGTTTATTTGAAGAAGACACAGTAAAGGGAACAAGAAATGAAACAAGATGGACATTAAAGGGTGAACTGAAAGCGTGGTAGAAAGATAGGAAGCAACAAAGTAAGGGAAGGTGGAAAAGGAACGAGTAGAAGAAAGGCAAGAAGAGACAAAAACAGAGAGAGAAGGAAGAAACTCAGTCAAATAAAAGAAATAACACTACACGTGGCTCCATTGAGTCCAAATATAAATCTGTGTCTATGGTGCCCAAAACCAGCTTCCTTAATTTGGGCTCTGTGCATGTGTGCACGCCCATATTAGACCATGTTCACCTTTATCCCTTTTGGGATTTACTCAGACTTCTTAGTAGTAATCCCATTTCTTCTAATCCAACCCTCCCTCCACCTCCCACCCCAACATGTTAATACACACATGTAGCCTACATTCTCCCATTTGGACCAGCAGCCATTCATGTTGTTGGACTACTGCTGTCGTTGTTGTGGATTCACACTCATAAAGCGCCATGGACCCTTCTCCCTCAAGACTACACCCAGTGACACCTGGGTAAGGATGCTGTATGATGTGGGGAAGAGGGCTAGAATAGAGATTTCAGGACTGTCTGGAAGGTATCAGAGTCTCTTAGGTGTTTATCAATATGTATAATAGAGCTAATTGGTAATTATAATCAAGTGAACTTTCTATTTTTATAAATTCAGTTTTTATTCCAGCTTTATTGTTGGTACAATAAAGACTGTAATATTAACTCAAGCATTACTTTATCTGCTGCTTGCAGTTTTATACAACGTTTTGCATGTAATTTGGATTATGCCATCCTCATTACAGTCTGTCATAATCAACATTTAACTGAGTAGTTTATGAGGTTTATGTCCTGATGTCACTATTGTGTACTTTTACAAGCATCCTTTTGAGTAATCAACCAAAACCCTCCAGGCTTGAGGGTTGAATTTAAATGATCAAAGCTGGTTTCTAGAGGATTTTTTTAATTTTTAAAGTCTGGACGTGATAAACAAACCAGGAGCTAGCCAAGGTGTTTAGCTGTCTGAGGGTATTAGCATAAGCTCCGCCACGTCCCTGCTTTACAGACACACCCACATCCTCAGGGAGAGACTAGATTACATTTGGTTAAGGTGGGCCACAATAAAATGAAATGCAGGCCTCGGTTAAAGTAGTTTAAAAATTAATAATGTCTTGTATTTGCAGCCTCGATACAGCTACAAAACGAATTCTCACTGCTGTTCATTTTCAATATGGAAGTAACCTGTAGAAATGAGGTGGAAGCAACAAAGAAGTACAAGGCGATGAAACCAAGACAGTTTATGTACATTAGCACCATAAATGAGATGTCCACTAATGACGATGTCAGGCCAACAGATATCCTCTAAATTAAATGTAGTCATTAGTGCTGAAACAATTAGTTGATCACTTGTTTAGATCATTTATCAAGCACCAGGATGCAGCTCTGTGAGGCTGTACTCTGGCATAGCGGTGCGTTGAGCTAAATGCTAACATCAGCATGCTAACATTACCACAATCACAATGTTAGCATGCTAATATTTAGCAGGTGAGTTTGCCATGTTCACCATCTTAGTTTAGCTTGATAGCACTCTCACATATGCTAATTAGCACCTAACACAAAGTAGCCTACATTTGAGGCTGACGGGAATGTCATTTGTTTCGCAGGTATTTGGTCATAAACCAAAGTATCAAGGGATCACCAAAGTCAGCGGGATCAATAAACAATAAACACATAACTATACACTCCAGTTCAATAGATTTAGACAAATCCATCTTCCTTTTAAAAGGCAGTGTGTAGAAAAGTTGTTGTTCATCTCATCTTTGGTCTGCGTCACACAGATGTGTGACTTGTCACAGCAGGAAAAGCACAGGAGTAATTAATACGATTACAGATGGCCCCATTCCAATAAGGTGTGCAAGTTAGCCAGCGAGCCAACATTGGGGGCCCTGGCACCCACACCTGACTGGAATGCAGCCCATTATTAATGTAATAAGTTACACTTGTGTTTGACAAGCCGAAATGTCAGCTGTGAGAAAAAGTATTTTATCTCCGCTACGAGGGAGTCGTGTAACCCGTCGCCTGTAAAGGCTGCAGTTAATCATCTATGAAAGGAGACTTTAGCAAGCAAGCAAAGGCCGCCTGCTGCTAACTGCTGTCATGAGCATTAGTTTTCTGGGTCATGTAGGAGAGGAAGAGGGATTTTCTGTTCGCTTTGGGATGCACACAAGGCATCAAATAATGATGACGTCTTCACAGTAAATACCTACACATGTAGTGTGTTCTAGTCGGATTAAAATCACTGACATGAAGGTTTATGTTTCTCTTGGTATTTATAGTCTTATTTTCTTTGTCTCTGCGTTATTGCCTTGTTTATCTGAAGCAAACATCCGCAGATGGTCGATGGAAGACGTTTCAAAGGCAGAAAGCGTAGAATTTCATCCACTCATTGAATAATGGCTCTCATACAAATAATGCTTGCAGGAGGATACAGTATATAGAGTAGCAGGATATAGATCAAGTATCAGCAACTGAAATTACAGATAAGACACTGTCTGTTCCTCACTTTCTCCCTCAGAAAGAAAATCTTTTAACTACTGTGAACTGCTTTCAAAAACACAGCAGGGCATTATTAGTCTGCAGGCATAATGCAACTGTTTCGTCTTCTCCTCAGGTCGTCCTGCAGAATCTGTTGATGTGCATGGTGTGCTTCTACTCTCTCTACTACATCGCAGTCAGTCTCTGCATTGGAGTGCTCAGGTACACACAAATACCGAGACCTACTGCAAATATAATAACAAGCCTTAAAAATGTGCTCCTAAAATCATGTTCAATACAAACAGAATGAATCTGAATTGAAGAGCACTTTAGCTTTTTATAGTTTGTGCTCATCTTCATCATGTTCTGGTGTGTCTCTAGGGTTCATGAGATCAACAGCTTGTTGGCTCCATTTGACTACACAACACAACCGTCATGGCAGAACCCCAAATACCTGGGTGAGTAGCCTTGGTGGAGTCTAATCAAGTACATTTAATCAAGTACTGTACTTTATACTTCTACATATAAGAGTTTTTTCCTCACTAAATATAATTTTTATTTGCTAGTTTCTTTGCAGATTTAGGTTTTACATACAAAACGTGCAATCATCTTATGAAATGTGAAGCACTGTTATCAATTAAACTGCCGCTTCACGTCCACCAGCAACAACATGAAAAAGCCGCTTACACATTAATCCATCAGTAATAGTAATCCAATTATATAATATGGATCATCATATATTACTAATGAGGGCCATTCTGCTGTTTATGACTACTTTTACATTTGACAGTTTAAGTTAATTATTCTGATATGTGTGTACTTTTTCCACCACTGGCAGGAAGGACATTCACACTGTTTGTGTCCTCAACAGGCCTTTGCACATGTCACTGTAGGAAAAGCACAGGTGTAAATACCAGTACCATTTAGCTGCTTCATTTTCAGGGTCCTGGTATTGTGCATTCTGGCTCACTGTCACACTGTCGTGGCTTACAGGGACACTTGAATATTACGGAGCCTCTGTTAATGTTCTTGGTAACACCTGTGCCTTTCTTGCTACGACAAGTCAAAATGTCTGCTGGGGAAACGCACTGTGGTCTGTGCTCTAAATGAACGCTAAGTCATCACAGACACTGAGGATGTGTTGTCTCGTAGTATGAGGGGATTTGGTAAGTTACTTTAGAACACGGAATAAACTAGTGAGAAATATTTGAAAGGAAAAAAATGGTCAGTGTTGCATTTTATATTTACATGCTTAACAAGATCAGATGCACTCATAGGGACAGATGTATGTGATCTGTGTTGTTTTTTGCTATACCATACAACTAGATGTGGTATGATATGACGACTGGATGTGTGATTGTAAGGAGCATTAGAAAAGAAAAAGAATACAAGCTAAATGCAGCTTCCATGTGTTGATTTCTCTCTTGCAGTTGGTGTAATTTCCACAGAAGTGACCTATGTTTTGGGAGGGCTGGTATTCGCCTGGATTGTGGAGGAGTGGGTTTGGGATTACGCCATAACTGTCACACTGCTGCACATCGCGATGACCATAGCAGGTAAACAAATACACACACACACATGCAGAGTGGAACGATGGAGCGGAACAGCTAATAGGATTGGAGGCCTGGTTATGTAACTGGATATAGTGGCTGTAATTCAGTGATGTATAGACACACACACACACAGGCACTATCCATTTGTGTGTCATTCTGATTCAGTTTGGTCATTGGACCAAATTATTTTAAAGGAAACAAACACTATAATGAATGCTCGAAAGATTAGGACCTGCAGAAATCCCAGACATCCTAAACATCATTTTCCCTACAGCTTTCACTTGTGCTTGTGTTTTATGTACAGGTAGTTTTTACATTTTATACATACACTTTTCCATGTTTCCGCAGTGATGTCAGACTTCCCTTCAGCTGAGCACTGGTGGATAGCTTTGGGTAAGATTTCTACGTTTCTTTTTGCACCACTCCACGTGTATCTTTACATGAAAACCCCACTCTGTGTCTCTGTCTCCTTCTTTATCTGGCCAAGATATTACTTTTGACTCAATGTAACTCACTTCTTACATCCTGTCCAGATTCTGGCTTTTTAAAGACAGCTGCTCGCCTCAAACCCTTCCTTTGATTGATCTCTTTTTCTTCTTGATTTAACCCGCCCTCTCTGCAGGTTCAGGCCTGGTGATGATGATATTCGGAGGACAGCTCCTGGCCTATAAACTCTTCAGAAGCAACTTTGTCTATCCGGCTGACCTACAGAACTTCTAACAAAGACAACTAGGAAAGCTTTTAACTGGCTTACTGGTTAATCTCAGATCCGGATACATCCCAGTGGGTTAACTTTTCAAAGATTGTTCTGCTAGCTTCATGTTAACATACAGTATGTCTATCAAGAATATATAAAGCAAGCCAGTCAGACCCCTCCTTGTACATATGGCCCTACTTTGTCTATTAAACAACAGTGTTTTTAAATCATATTCTGTACAGTTTTAATATTTTTTGTATTGTTTCTTTACAAACTTCATACTATAAGCTAAAAGTAATAAAATAGTTGAGTTCTGTAGCATTATTTAAAAGACTGGATGTACAGCTGCTAAATAAGTTGAAGAAATATACTGACTTGAGTTTTGCATTGGTGAGTTAAGTCTGCAATATTTCTGCTGTAATGTAAGTGTTTTATTTATATGTGTCACATAGCAGAGTGTATAGTGTTAGTAGTCTGGTAAAGAAAATGATTTTCTGTTCATACTGCAAGAAGAAATCAAATCATATCTGTGCATGTAGTGACCAAATTGTGCTTGCAGAGATAAACCTTCCTCTGAGCCTCATGATGAGATGATCGGTGCCACAAGTACATAACGATTTTAATGCCAGTTGTAAATATTAGTTCAAACTGTATTTACATGAAATACTTTCAGCAAAATAATTTGTGTGTGCCTGTGTTTGTGTAGCATGCATGCGTGTGTGTGCCAGTTTGATGATTCCCTGACTGAAACTAGAGGAGCCTGGTGAAAGTGGCACTTTTGCCTGGGCAACTGAGACAGCTCCATAGTTCCTGTCTCCACAGTCTGGACAAACAACACAAAGGAACACATATAATAGTGATTCAAAGGGGAAAATAGGGTGGTACCAACAGCAGGCAAGCGTCCTCCTATGGGTCTGGAGGCAGCCCAAGACAGTGACACCTTTTGATCCCTCACTTAAAAAATAAAAATTACAATAAAACTAGAAAATAAACAGAAAGCATGGCTGACCCTACTTTTAGGCCTTCCTCTGGGGCTCCCTCTGCTGCTTGGGGCCTGGACTGAGAGGCCTCATACTGCTGGGTATTATCAGTATAATAAGGTAGCAACAGAGATGGTAGTACGGTCATCATTGTAATAAGTTGCTTTTCCCCCCTCAGCTGTCATATTTTCCTTGTCACACACCGCTCTCCCACCTCAATGCATATCAGCACACTTAACAGAGCATGCCGTTTGCGCACATTTTTGACTCATTTTGTTTTCTCTAGACATGTTTCTTTCTTATTATTTTTTTCTTATGTCACGATTTTGTCACATTTAACCCTTGTGCTACCTTGTGGAGAAGACACTGGGTCAAGACAATGGGCCACTGGGTCAATATGACCCAGCAAGGTAGCACAAGGGTTAAGGAAATAAAAAGAGGATTAAAACAGGATTGCCGTGCAGCCTACAGGAAGTGCCTGTTTTGAAGCATCATACATTTGATTTCAATTGGTTGATTTGTGTCGTGTTTATGATGATGATAGTGGACTGGACCTCCGGGCTGCCCCACAGTTGACTCTCATTTGTTATTAAGGTCACCTGACTCTGAATTGGGCGACCAAACCTGAGCGGCAAAACAAAGCTAGAAACTACTTTTAGTATCAATTAAGCGACCCGTTAAACTGCGTTAAAATAACATTTACCCACCAACAAAATGTCAGGAAACGGATTAATATCCAGTATCCGAAGGTTAATAAACGCGGAGGAGCGGCCGATGACTCCGGTAAGTTAACACGTGGGGCTCAGCTTTGGTAGCTAACTGGTTAAGTGCTAACTGCTAGTAGGGTGATGTTGGCTTTGAGTGAGTGGGAGCGACAGTGGTGACAGACGTGAGGTCAGTGTAACTCCTCAGTTAAATACAAATAAATGAGCTTTATTGTCAGTGTTTACAATTGGTTTGAGTGGAAGCCGTAAGTAAAGTTGAATGTGGTGAGCATTCATTAGCAGCAGATATTTATTTTCAGTGCAACAACATTATCTTTTTAAACTTGAATATTAAAGTCATCATCAGGAATTGACATGCTGTTACCTGACACACTGTAAAACCAATACATAGTTATATGAAGGTCTTGTGAGGTTGCTCAGATTGACATATTATACATCTGTACCAAATACATATTGGAAAGTAAAATTCTATTGTTAACTTTCTCCTGTGTGCTGCTGTTGTGTTTTTATATTGCATTATAGCAGTTTTCTCATCAGCGCATTAGTAACTACTGTAGATGTGTCTTTGTTTCAAATCCTCTCAGTGGAATGAAAATCAGCTGTTTTGTGAATGTAAAGTAACCTTCCTCTGGACATATGGTTGTATCTATATGCTTTGGTAATAACTAAGGGTAACACCAGATATAACTAATGCTTGCAAGTGATTTTAAACACACTGAACTGACTGGAGTTATTTGAAGGCTTTTCGTGCCATTCGTAGAGTCCATTTGAACATCTCAGCCAGCAGATGAATGATGTCTTGGGAGATGGAGGGATCCTGAAAGAGGTGGTCCAGCCTGGAGAGGGCCCACCTGTTCCCGAAAACGCTTCAGTATTGAGTATTTACAAGAGCATTTTTGTTCTGAAAGCTCCCTAGATATTTTCTTTTCCAAATGTTTTTGTTCTGCCATAACCTCTCCTCACTCCCATTCCTCCACAGTGAAATACTCTGGTTTCCTGGAATATTCCGACCAGCCTTTTGAAACTACCACAAACCTCAAATACCCCCCGATGATGAAGTTAGGGAGAGGTCAGTGACTGCTTGTGCTGGTTCAACAGTAATTTGCTTATTGACCTATAAAGATTCAAGAAGATGTCTTTCAAACAGATGTGACGCTGGCCGGACTGGAGCTGGGTCTGTTGACCATGCGGAAAGGAGAGTTCTCTCGTTTCCTCCTGCAGCCCCAGTATGCATACGGGGACATGGGATGTCCTCCGCTCATTCCCGCTGCTGCCGTGGTTCTGTACGAGGTTCAGATCCTCGACTTCCTCGACTCAGGACAAGCGGACGACTTTATCGCGCTGTGCCTGGTAGGGAGGCTTCAGTTCCCCCGCTGTTGCCACAGGAAGAGAGTCCTGAGAAGTGACTGAGAAATGCTATGCTAATGTCATGCTGCTAACAGAAGGTTATTCATCCACTTAAGCCTGCATTTGCATTTGTGCAACTATTGCTATTTTTGCTTCCATAAGCCACAGCCAAGTAGGCCGTAAATGAATATGCGCCCATATCTTTTTCTGCACATGCTTCAAAGCTTATAACTTTTTTTTTTTAAATAGCTAAAATAAGGCAGAAAGAGATTTGCCTTTATGAGATTTTCTTTGTAGAATTTCTGATTGTATTCGTGGCTATTTCTCATCGCTTTTTACCCTCTGTGCCTTCAGGAGGAGCAGAACGCAGTTGCTCTGTCCACGCTTCTCGAAGTTGTCAACACGCTACGCAGCTTTGGCAACCGCTGCTTCAACCAGAGCCGCTATGACAATGCCAAAGATCGCTATAAACAGGTACATCTTAAAGTGTTAATAGAGTGTTAAAACCTCAGTTTTTCTTTCCATTTCATTTTCTAATGAGGTGCCGTGCCACTGCGTGCATGTGCACTTGTAGAGGTGAAAATTTTGTAATGGGTTCTGTACATCTTTGGCCAACAGGCAGTGATGCTGCTGGGGAACAGGGAAACACAGAGCGGCGCAGAGAAGGATAGGATCAAGACAGCGCAGCTCCCTCTCTATCTGAACCTCTCTCTCACCGAGCTCCGTCTCTACAGCCCGCACAAAGCCCTGAAATATGGCAACAAAGCCTTGGAGATAGACTCTGCAAACACAAAGGCTCTTTTCCGCTGCGGACAGGTCAGAAGGGAGCTTTTTGTTCGTTGGTTTTTTCAAACCATCAGATATAAGTAAAAAGGTTTTTTTCTTTTTTGTTTGCCCGTTACATAAAGTTGCCCAGGAGGCACAGACAAGATCAGACGCAATAGATGTTCAGTCCTTGATAGTTTTATGACTGCCAGGTAATCTAAAAGTACATTTTGATTTTGCATTTAGCTATATATTTTAAAGAAGTACTGCACACTTGATCTGTAATACTATGACGGCACTGTAATGAAACCCATCAATGCTGGAGTTAATATTGACCGTTCTTACAACATATCATTGTAAAATCCTAAAAATGGCTCATCTACTGTCTCAAATCAGCCCTGAACCTGTGAGGCTAATACCGACATAGTTGGCACCTATCTACATCACTAAATGTATATCACAATAAGACTGTTATCAGTATCAGTCAGTCTCCCGTGTCCTTTGACCCACATTCATTTTTTGGGGGGGAGAGAGGGTTCCAGCTGAATTTGAGGGTGGAGTTACACTTCAGACACTGTGAGCCACAAATGCCACTAGGGATCCATGGACGGCTTTTCCTTCACTTCCAGCGTCCCTACGTTGCTTGTATGCTTGCAGTCTAGATAACATTTGGTCCATTATTCAGACCCGAGGATGTCATGTCCTCTCTGTCCTGCCAGGCGTATCTGGAGCTGCATGAGTACGAGAGCGCCCAGTGTTGCCTCACAACCGCTCAAGCAAAGAAGCCCTTTGATTGCGACATCAACAACCTGCTGAGGAAAGTGGCCATGTAAGATGAACCTTTTGTTGACACGTTCAAGACGTTTCGAATGAATAGTCAGAACAGCGTGGTCCATTTGTATTACTTTCAAGGTAACATAGAATGAATGCGCTTATTTGAACTTTTAAAATATGTGTCTTCATGTATCCTTGTTGAGAGGCTTAATTGGTGTTTTTAGGTTTAAAATGACAGAACTACCCCAGGCTACAAATCACGTTGAAGATGTTCATGTGTACAAATGGTTTCCATGTTTTAGATGCTACAAAGACAGCTTGGACAAACAGAAAGACATGTACTCCAAGATGTTCAGAGACTTGAGGGGCAAGTGAAGCTGTAAAGATGAGCAAAAAGTTAAGAAAATCTGGTCTCTTCGTAATTTCTCTATATTCATCCAGACACTTGAATCATTTAATGCCCTGATTAATATTCTTGTCCCATGTTTGTTTACAGAAAGACTGCTCTCACTGGTGAAACGTTTGTGTTGCAGATGACGGGGCAAAGAGCACATTTTCTCTAGTACTGCAAATTCTTTAAGTTAACCTTTTTGTGTTTTTGCGCATGTTATGAAAGGAATAATGCCGTACCGATGTGTTGCTCATGTCCTTTGCGAGTTCTTTAAAATCCTTCAGATGTTTGTTAATAATGTAGCTCAACGGTTGTGTTTCTGTTTGAAGATATGCGTTGCAGAATTTGCGTGTGTTCAATTTTTGCATTGGGTCTGATCACTTTTCAGGTGATAAGAATAAATGGAATTCACTATGAAAATATCTTGTCTTTGTTGTTGGTGTTGATGTCCAGCTTCATGGTCAAACGAGTTAGTGTTAAATAAATGACCTCAGTTGTACAAAGTCATTGTCAGTATAAGTTCAACTCGTGACAAATGAAAGTATGTGTTTACTGAGTAGAGCTGCAGTGGTTAGTTGATAAATTGATTAGTTTATTGAAAGAAAATGAATTGCTATTTTGATTATTGATCAATCGTTTCAGTCATTTTTCAATCAGAAATGCCAAACATTTCCTGTTTCTACCTCCTTAAATGTGAGGAGTTGCTGCTTTTCTTTGTCATGTATAGTTTAATATATATATATATATATATAAAATGAGTCTTGGGCTTTTGGATTGTTAGTTGGACAAAAGAATCACTTGGGCTCTGTGTGCTCAGCATTTTTCACAATTTGAGATTTTGTGAGCTGAACAATCGATTAATTGTGAAAATAACGGATTAATCGATAATGAAAATTAGTTGCAGCCCTGTTTAAAGAGTGAGTGTACATTTGAAATCACTGTTCTTGGCTAAAAATATTAGAAGGCATGGCCACTACATTAGCATCATTTATTCTTTCCTGTTAATGCGTCCTGGGGGCGTTCAGCACTGCACATCAGTGCGATTCTACTTTCAGGGCTAGACCTTATGTGTACCAACAAACACCAGGGGGCATACTTGAACAATCTGAGCAAACTGCTCATTTATAAAAAAAAGTGATTTAAGAAAGCAAAAAAGAGATTCAAATCAGAAACTAGAAATACAAAAGATGTGCGATGTTTGACTGTTTCAATAACAATAATGAAAATGTGAAAAGTCATTAGTCTAATATGAATAGACTGCTTGAATATGTTCTTATATTTGGCAGGTCCCACGCTTCATTTTGTTTTCCAGAGCTGCTGTAAGCCATTAACCTCCTTGTCCTCCATATCTGCAGTTTTTGACACGGTGCTGCAGAATCAGAGACAGGAAGTGAGAGATACGTAGTAACTGGGCAGATTCAAAGGATGGGATGGAGTAGTGGGAGGAAAAGGAGGAGGGGGTGGTAAGATGGCAGGGGAGCAGAAGTTGGGAGGGGCAGATGGAGGAGCAGCAAAATCTGATTGACCTTCTTTGGCTAATCCTCTTGTCACCTCGTGTGAGTGTTTTACACATGGCCAGTAGGTCGTGCTTTGTTAAAGACTTTTTGACCGGACGCAGACAGACAATGGTCCCCAGACTTGCCTACTACCTTCATCTCAGGTAAGGAGTGAGAGAGTGAGACCGAAAGCACACAGCTGTCTCACCCTGCTGCTCATTTGGTTGAGTGTGTGTGACTGCTCTCTGTGATACATGTATGTTGCTGTAAAAATGGGATTAGTCCCACTTTCAGGGGGCAATACTAAACCAATCTAACTAACATTAACTCTAACAGCCATGATTCTGTACATTTTTCTGATGATAAAATGTCATGATAACTGTCATGTTTATATTGTTGTATTGGCACTTTTACTTTGAAAACCAGAAGCTGATAGTTGGAAGTTTAGGATAGTTTATGTAAATGTTTCTTGTAGTTTCATTGCAGTCAATGACGGCCTTAAGTCTTTGACCCACAGATCTCAGCACTTGGTATCATCCCACTTCTCTCTTCCTGTTTGTTTTGGGGGGCTTTTTGCCTTCAGCAAGTGAAACACATGATCATTTGGAAAGTCAGAGACTACCTTGTTTGGCCATAAAAATCTTCATGTTTGTTTTTTTGGCTGGATGTTTATGATGATTGCCCAAAAAGTGGGGAGGCGTGTTTAAAAAGGGCTATGATTCCTGCACTTTTGACCTGATAAATATATAGGCACCCTTAAATAGCTTAATATCCACACTTTCAATGAATAATTAACTTCTAAATGTGTCACTGTCAGTGAAAAATACGGTAGCTACAGACCAGAGCGTGCACATAATAAATGATTAAATGTTTTGTAGATCATTAATGGACACCCTCCAAACAGCCTCAATCAATACATTTTTTGGAAACATTGCACCAGGAAGTTGTCAGCGTAGCCTTCGAGCAGAAGGCGGCGCCACGAGCTGTGAAACTTTGCCCTGCGGTTTCAGCCAATCAGCGCGCTGTGTTGTATCTGTAGTCCAGCCCCTGTCCTGCAGTGCCTCTCAAATACACACAAACACACGAATAGTAGAGAAAGACGAGAGCAAGAGGGAGACGGGGGGGAAAGAAGGAGGAGAGTTTGATGTCAGAACGAGTCTGCAACATAACAGTACGGCGATGGAAAGCCTGGAAAGATAGACCGATCGATAGATACATCTATAGATATATACTTCGGTCTTCGGGGGGATTAGATAAGTGACCGTTCAGTTAGTGAGTGGATGTCAGCTGCGTGTGAAGCTGAACAAGAAAGAAGAAAAGGAGGAGAAACATGAGTCGGCAGCAGCAGCAGTCCCAGGGAGTGGTTCTAACGGGTTACCACAGCAACGCGGAGCTATTGCCGAAAACTGGACTGTGCGCTCCCAGCTCTCCGTCGGCACGCGACCCCGAGTCCACCGTGCCCAGGTGGGACATGTGAGCGCGTGAAGTTGTTTAAAGTGAGGGCGGCTAAAGGTGTGTGTGTGTGTGTGTGTGTGTGTGTGTGTGTGAGCGTGAGCAAAGGTCACAGTGATCGCTTTATTTGTCTCATTTCTGAACTGAATGAAACCCACCAGCCTTCAGCGTGCTAGCTGCATCCTGCTGGAGAACCAGAACCCAGTAGAACCTGGTTCATTGCACCCAGGCAGGATACTTTTTTTATTTTTTATTTCCATGATGGGGCTGAACTCCGCCCTTGGTCTTGGGTTATCTTTTCCCTTTACCACATTCCTAATCAGCAGATCAGAAGGTCAACCTCGGCTTTGTTATACTAGTCCAGATTTTATGCAAGGCTGCCAATCTAACTCTTCTGCACCACCTGCAATGTAAAAACCGTTGCATTACATCAGTGTTTAGTTTTGCAATATAAAATAGCCATTTAATTTGTCAATCAAAAGAACATTTATCTGCAGCTGTTTTGGTATTTGATCAATCATTAAGGTAATTTCTCAATTAAGACTGCCAAATATTTGAAGGTCTCAGCTGTAAAATGTGAGGGCGTGCTACTTTTCTCTATTTTTGTGTTTTACACTGTCACACTACTTTCTGGCATTTTAATGATCAAATGATTGCAGAAAAATCTATTTTGATAATGTTTCTTTAGTTGCAGCCCTAAACAACTGTCAGGAACAGCATTGTGTGACGTATAGCTGCAGTCACTCGTTGCAGTAAAAGTGCTCCTCATTTTCATCATGAATCCACCTGTCAATTTATTGCAATTGATGGTGGAGTTTATTCAAACATAGTGAAAAATGCCCATCACAAGTTCTCACAGCTCAATGTGACATCTTCAAATATCTTGTCTGACTGACCATCCTAAACCCAAAGATATTTACTTTACATAGATATAAAATGGAGAAAAGCAGCACATCTTCACATTAGAGAAGCTAAAACCACTGACTTTTATTGCTTGATAAATGACTTAAACATTTTATTGTTCATCAGAATTGTTTTGGTCATTTAATTAATTTATTTGTTTTAGCATAAACATATAGGGATGGGTAAAAATGAGAGAAAAAAGCAATTTAAAGTGTCTTAATAAGGTGTCTGGTCACGTCGAGCCTCCTGACTCTCCTTGGCATAGATGCTCCAAGTCTCTGGGACTCTGAACACCTGGAAGGACGAACACCAACGTGTTGTGGTGGTGCAGAGCACTGTCTCACACATTGGTTTAAATTCTCCCATAGGTGTTCAGTTTGGATGAGATCTGTTGATTTTCATACCCATCAAACCATTCATTGGAGGCTGTATTTGTTATGTTCTACTATTCATTTATTCGCGCGCGTGTGCGTGCGTGCGTGCGTGCGTGCGTGCGTGCGTGTGTGTGTGTGTTACATGTTTAGATCAGCAAACAGCTGCTGTCGACAATCGTGGTGTGGTGAAAGTAAACCACTCAGAGCAAACAGCCCAGCTGGCATTCAGACGGACACACCTGCCTCTGCATGTACGTGTGTATGTACCGTACAGTGTGTGTGTGTGTGTGTGTCTTTCAGATGGTTTGTCCAGCTAGCTAGAAA
Source organism: Nannoperca australis (assembly GCA_036023655.1). Classification (NCBI taxonomy): domain Eukaryota; kingdom Metazoa; phylum Chordata; class Actinopteri; order Centrarchiformes; family Percichthyidae; genus Nannoperca; species Nannoperca australis. Next base: position 16,734 of record JAVQJD010011055.1, read on the forward strand.
AAAAACCAGCGTCACGTTACAGCCAGCCTTTGTCTCACCTCCCACACCAGAGTGTGTGTGTGTCCTGTCTAGGGTGACGTGAAGACTTAGTTTTGTGGTCATTGTTTCCCCAAGTCAGGAAATGAGAGACAGACAGACAGAAAGCTTCTGGCCTTTTACCAGCAGTGGACATCCGACCTAAGGAGCCTTAGGTTACGTGTCCCCTGGGTGTCTTGCATGTGGATGTCGCTCTTCTTTTATTTTTTTTTTTTTTATTTTTTTTTTTTTGGTCATTCAAATGGAAGAAGTTCTGCTTTTAGCTAAAGGGAAGAATGTTTCAGTTGTTTTCCATTGTCATGTAGGAACCAGCACTAATCACCATGCATCTATGTGGTAAAAATAATAGTCAGTGGACACACATGGTTTAGATGAATTCACTGTGTGAAGCAACAAACAGCCTGCCCCACAGCAGAAATACAATGCTGTGCAGGAAATTACATGTGCGGAAAGGGAAGACAAACCATGAAAGGTTAAAAGACTGCAGCAAAACACAGACAGGGATGAAGACAGAAAGACAAACTGGCATCCAACTAAAGGAGGAACACATTATGTTGTGTAGATTGATCAGAACTGAAGATGATTTATTCAACTGGTGTGTCACTGCTGAGACCAGTAACTGAGAGAGATGGAACAGAGGCAGCCTCTGTTTTCCACAGAGGGCAGCTGGCACCTGTTGATCTCAATGGGAATACCACACACACACACACACACACACACACACACACACACAATATTCTCTTTCCTCTTCTTACGTTGGCTGCAAATTATCCTCAGCTGTCCATTGTTCACTTTTTGAAGCTGCCAAATCATAAAAATTACTTTTTGAATTTTGAATTCTGAATTTTTTACCACATCCATCTGCAGTGGTGGAAGAATTACTCGGATCCTTTTCCACATTTTGGGAAATACACTTACATGCTTTTTTGCTGAGAGTTAGATGACAAATGTGATGCCACTCATTCACGTATACCACTAATGTCTGTACAATACATATGAAGTTATACATACAGTATATTTCTAAGTAAAACCACCATGTTATTTTTACACTTAGGCGTCAATTGATGAAGTTTTGAGGTGCTGGTAGATGGATTTTGTTGCCTTCAGACAAAGCCAGGCTAGCAGTCTGTGAAATCTGTCATTATCCTTTTCTATAAACCATGAAGTATCATGTCATGCTGCTGATGTGTGAAAACAGTTGGGAGTTTTGTCACTGAGTGATACTCTATAGAAACAGGTCATGTGGGCTGAAAAAGTCGACGTCACTTCCTCAGATGTTGACTCATATTTAGCTCATCAGAACTTGCCCCCACCACCACACACACACACACACACACACACACACACACACACACACTCCATCTTTGTCTGCAGCTCTGAGCAGGTGATAAGAGGCGTGTGGATAAAGGTACAAAGAGTAGAACAGTTACACACACACACACAAAGCATTGGCACCATTTTACTTTAGAAGGTCATTTGTGCTGGTGTGAAAGTGTGCCAGAGAGAGAATGTGTTTTGTTGTATTGCTGCCCAGCTGACCTCTACAAGTGCATGTGCAAAGGCATGACTACTATTGTATGTAAAGCTTTGAATCATTTCTTTTGATTATTGTAGGTGTTTTTAACTGCGCTTTCACAGCGTATGAACCGGGATAGCCGCACTCCAAAAACACACGCAAAAACCTCTTTATCATAACTGATTCACTCGTGTCAGTCATGCCTGTCTTGCTCTTGCTTTTGAGGTTGACAAATCGCTGAGTAGTCAGCAACAATTACTTCGAAGCTGCGAAGCTTAATTTTTAACATGGTTGTAAATATGTTTTCTGGATCTACAGTATCATAGTTAAATGGAAAACGAGGCATGAGTGTCTTAGCCAATCGGATCGTTTAGAGCAGGTGGCTGGTGTTGCATCACAGTCTTCTATAATCAATCAATTACTACACCTGTTGTCCGCTTTTTATCTTTGTGGTGTATCAGACAGACAGCTGATATTTAGCAGGTATAATGTTTCACCATCTTAGTTTAGTATGTTAGCATGCTAACTTTTGCTCATTAGCACTTAACACACAAGTTCAGATGAGTGTCATTATTTTTGCAGGTATTTGGTCAAAAACCAAAGTATTGGACAGATTCATATTTTGACCTGATGATGAGCAAACTTTCATCCTCAGGGGGGAAAACGTTTTTGCATCAAATTTCAAGGCAAGGCAGCTTTATTTATATAGCACATTTCAAACGGAGGCAATTCGAAATGCTTTACATAGGCAAAAAAACATTAGAAAGACAATCAAATTGTAAAATGAAATAAGTAACTTATAATAATATGTTTCTTTTAAAGGTTTTGTTAAAGTGGAAAACCAAAGAGGTTCGATTCGTATTTATCCGGATTTTCAGCACAAATGTCAAAGTCATGTTGGCACACAAGGAAAAGTCAGGGTTGCAAAATCATTAAGGTTCATCCTCGGGGACCATTACTGTCTGTTCAAAACTCCACTGCAATCCTTCTAATAGTTGTTTAGATATTTCAGACTCTGGGCCAAAGTGGCAGACCAGACAACAGATGAACATTGCCGTCCTTGGCCATGTCACTAAAAATAGTACAAATGTAAGATCAGCATTGGTCGCTAAGTATCATACTTTGGCCCTAAGTAGCAGAATAAACCACTGCTTAATGTTGTCAATAATTCCAACTACCAACACTGTGAAACTAATGTGTGTTAATATATTTGTGTGTGTGTGTGTGTTTGCTAATCTCTGATTTATGATTTAGTCAAAACGTTCTTCATACTGTAGCTTTGGATGAAGGTAAATGATTAACTCATCCTGTGAGCTCATATGTGTGGCTACCAGGTTTAAATCTGCTTCCAATGTAAACAAATCTTCTCAAGTATATTAGAAAACGAGGACATTTTTGAGGGACAGAGAGGAGTCAGACAGCATGTTTCTGCGTGTTATCACATTGTGCTTCGACCAAATCCTGTGGGGAGGAGGGGAGAGAGGAGAGGAGAGGAGAGGGTATCATGAGTAGAGAGGCATGAAGGACAAAGGGGAAGAAAGCAAGGGTGAACTAAATAGAACCAAGTAGAAAGGAAAATGAGAGACACAAGTCTCAGATGAGGTGTAGGAGGAGAGGAAGTACATGACAAGAGGAGGAGGAGGAGTGAGTAAGAAAAGGGATTAGTGGAAGGAAGGAGAGGAAGAGGTTGCGGTTGTCGGTAAAATACTGTGTGTGTGTGTGTGTGGCAGGAGGTCTGCTGTGGTATGTGGCCTTGGCTCAGCATGAATCCTCGGTGTAATGCTTCGCTGATAATTCCAAATTAATGAATATCAACTCGATGCTGTGTCTGACTTCTCAGTTAGCCCCACGGGGTAATTTATTTACTTTTGCTTCATTTTATTTCAAAGTTTTGAACGTTTGGAAAATGCTTTATTTTAACAGTTATGTTTTCAAGGTTAGGAATATGCTTGAATTCAAATATACTCATTGAATGCTTGATTTTCAACATAATCTGGTGTTTCGTCATCTATACAATAATGATGTGATGTAAAAGGCTTCGAGAGTCTGGACATTCTTGGTTTAGGCACCTTGAAATAATGCCAGTCTGTATTTTCGACTTCCTTTTCCCTTTAAACATCAGTTCACTGCACAAAGTATTTTCAAATGCCAGACTACAGTGCCGTCTTCAAAGTTGAATAAAAACTCTGTCTCTGACATATTACTTTAAAGAGTATACAATCTTGAACTGTAACATATTGGTTTGTTCATGTTTTGGCTTATTTACTTCAAGTCATGTATACTTGCCTTTATTCCTGACAGTAACAGGGAATCGCTTTAATTTCGGTGTGTGATTATATAATCAAATCAACTCGCAGAGATCTGAAACAGGCCCTCTCAGTAACAGCGGACAGATCCAATGTAGCTGTTACTCTAGTAGGGCTCAACTCTTTAACAGCCCCACTGACAAATATACAGCTCGGTAATTTTGTTTTCTCAGTGTGTTTGGATTGGTGTGACTAGACTAATGATTGTTGAGTAGATGGATGAAGGACATCAGTGTCGACCACAACTTTCCAGCTTGATGGGACATCGGTAAAGCCAAACATGAGACGCATGTTTTTTTATGTTGTAAACTCTGTCAAATGCCCTGAGGTCATGCATGTTGATGAGATGACGTATCATTTTGACCAATTTCTTTGTTGTCACTCTTTGACAAATATAATTATACAATACAGTACCAAGTAGTGCAAGTACTCCTAATTGTAGTGGTCGCAGCAGCAGTGTTGCCCCGTGGCCGTGCTAGGCTAGGCTAGGCTAAAAATGCTAAGGTGAGCTGACTGCGTTGAGCTAGGAAAAAAAGGTTGTGTGAGAGCTACTATTCTTAGTCCCCGCTGAGGTTGTCCTCATTAGATGACTGGCTAGGAATTCAACATACTGCTGGCTCGTCTTTAGTCAGAGTAGAGTTTGGTCGACTTCTGCCTGTCTGACTCACTGACCGTCTTGTGTCCACAGGCGTCTCTCTCCTGCCATTAAAGGCACACTAGCATCCACTGCAGCAGGAATCTAAATCCAAGCAAAGACAAAACCTGCCCTTTGAAACATGGCTGCATACACACCTCTTGTCGCCTCTCAGACAATCTAACATTTATAATTCACGATAGTTTTATGATAGGTGCTGTTATGAGCATTAATCACAACGTCACTGGTAAACAAGGTGCAAAGTTCGTGGCTATAAGTGAAACCATTATGACAGCATGCGTTAGATTCTTTTTAAATCGAGATTAATAGATTTTTTGGGACATGTCCACCAGGTTGCAAGGATTGGGCCAGCTGATCACCAGATTTAGTTTCTTTCTAACTGTCTGACTTACCTGTCTCTGTCCCCACCTGTCTGTGTCTGTCTCTCCTGTAGCCGCAGAACAGGACACTACACTATTCAACCCAACCCCAACACACATCATGTAGACAAATATGGGCCTTCCACCACCACTGCCAGTAGTACCAAAGCCCCCAGCACTGACCCATCATCTCTACCCAACCCACGTGCTGCCACTTGCCCCAGGTCCAGCCCTAAGCCAGGCTCCAGCCCCAGGCACAGTCCCAATTCCAGGGCCAGACCGGGGCCCACATGTCAACGCTCCAATTCTCAGGTAGGCTGCGAATTATCATGTGATAAATTTGTGGTAGTTCCAACTGTGGGTTTCTTGCTTTGGTGGAAATCTTTGGTGAAAAAGGTTGTCAGTGAAACAGTGTACACTTTACTGTGCTGTTCTGCTGCCTTTAGTCGCTAAAATGTTGGATTGTTGTAAGTTAAACTGCTGCTGTGTATTATTTTAAAATCATTACATTTCATGTAGCTTTGCCTCTATGGGAAATGCAGAAGAGAGAGGTGGCAAGTAAATGAATGTGCTCTTCCTTAGGACACTGTTTTTCCTTTTCGTTTGTTTCCTGGTCTTACAACACTACAGCCTGATGCTATTGTTTGCCATTCATTAAATTGTGGTCACCCACTTGTGGACCAAGGTAGATGTCAGTGCTTGTCCAATCACATATAAGCATGCAAAATGCTTTCCTCAGTGTGTTAAATCACATGCTTTAGGTCAAAAGTTAAAGGGACAGCTCAGACCTTTGGACATTAGTGAGCTTGCATTATCCAGGAATAATACACTGACACATACACAGCAAGTTTGTCAAAAAGAAATTAACAGCCACAAATGGGGCCAGTTAATCTGAACAATTCTGTATTGTTTGCCTTTCATAAATAATAATGCTTGTATGTTAGTTATTAGCCCAGTATTGTGGTAGTGAGGTTCACAGGCAACAACCTTTACTATTAACTCAGGAGAAGATTGTCTGCTATAAATGTCTAAATTGCGACTGGTACATTTTTAGGGGGTTTGGTTGGCAGGCATACAATTGTTGTCCGTAACATGTTTTAAGTAATCTGTAGCTCTCGGGGGGGGGGGTATTTACAGTCTCTATGGTGAGCACTGAGAATGAGCGTTGGCTCAATCCCAGCATGGAGACTATGTGATAAACTAATTAATTTAAGTTAAATGCTTTTTTTGGAAAAGCAGAGTGAACTGGGAAAACCTGCTCTGAGGTGTGTGTGTGTGTGTGTGTGTGTGTGTGTGCGCGCACAGTACTTTTGAGACATGTTCAGACTGGCTGGGTCCTGGCTGTTATTTGTTATCTCCTTTTTTTTATCATATCTGGCAAACTGTTCAGGACAGAAACAAGACATGTCCCCACCTTTGTGTGCCTTCACACATCTTGCAGGACTCTCTGGACGAGCTTGAGATGGACGACTATTGGAAGGAGGTGGAGAATATCACTCGCTCAGGAGAAGGAGCCGGGAGAGGAGAAGGAGAAGTGCAAGAGGAGGAGCAGCAGAAGATTCCTGAGGGTAGGATACACTATGTCCATGGATAAACCTGAAAGAGACACACATTTCTCATGTGTGCTAATGTTCACATTGTGTGTGTTATTCTTGATTTAGAGCATTCTACTTGAAGACGAGATAATGCAGTTACTAGATGATGCTAGTTTGGTGCATGTTGCATGAGACGTTAAAGGTCCCCCATCCCTCCTACATAGGAAAGAGAAACCCACAAACCACACATCTCCATTTTAATTTTGCATCTCTTGTAGGAATTTTGCGTCCCTTGTTTTGTATCTCTTTGTGGTTGTTTTGACTTTCCAGCAAGTCGCTTCATAGAGAGGTCTTGCCCCTTCGGGCCCCTGACCCCTTGCCTGGTATGTCTGTTCAGTAATCCATCAATGGTTCCAGACATGTGAAAATGAACCACTCAGTTACAGTTTCTGTGAATATAAAAGTTTAAAAGGAGATCACTAGCTATACACTGATGCAGTAAATGTTTTGTTTTTTACTGGCACACATACAGAACTCCATTTGAACAGAAATTAGAACTGAAAAAAAGAGAATTAAATTTGGAACGATCTAGTCAATCTAGGTTTCAACATAACTTAAACTGGAAAGTATTTTAGTGTCACAAAAAACTGTCTTCTGAAGCAGAATGATCTGGGGGGCTGTTATTAAATGTAAATGCTAGTTGTTGACCCTGCCAGCTCAGACTTGTGCAGACCAGCTCTGCGTCGCAATGCACAAGAGGTATGCAATTCCTGTGTGTATTTCTGTGAGTCTTATTTAGCCTGTTTTATGGAGACTATTGTTCTCTGGAGCAAACATACACTTCCTCTGTAGTATGTGTGTCCAACTCTGTCTGTGGTTACGTCTTTCCCTTTCCTGCACCTGTAGAATTGTCTGTGTCTTAAACAAAGGATAAGTAGATGCTAATGTCCCCATTTTCTTTAATGTTTCTCCTGTCACTACCTGTCACCCGCTTTCCTTCATTGTGAGTCACAAAATGGCGGTAATGATGAACCATCTCAGGAAATAAAATAAAAGAATAAAAGTCTCTTATCTTTTTACTCATTTTTCCCTCTCACTTTCTCTTTCAGAAGGGGAGCAGGAGGAGGCGTGGCTTACAGAGGCGGGGCTAGCACGGCTGTTTGATGATTCACTGGCAGCTGACCTGGATCAGGTGTCAACCATCTATCCCTTATTGAAATAGTTAGAACTCCAGACTGAGTCATAGTTTATCAGTTTCATATTTGCAGTCCACTTCTTTTAGTGAGCATATACTGTACTGTTTGCTCATGCTATGCTTTAGAACCTGCTTATATGAGTAAGAATGTGTTTGGCAAAAAAGACAGATTGAAGAAGGTATTAGATGGATATCAGGCTGTGTCTCATGTTCGGGTCTGATTGATTTATTGATTGATTGATTGACAGGAAGAAGACAGCGCTGTGTTCCTGTCCACTCTGACCAGAACTCAGGCGGCAGCTGTAGAGCGTCGTGTGACATCACTACAGCAGACGTTGCTACGGCGACGCAACCGGCAACACGTTCCTGATGTTAGGGATATATTCAGGCCTCCTGAAAAGGTTAGGGGCTTCACACACACATGAACACAAACTAATTACATTATATCAACAATTTCAGAAATGCTTCTACATTTTGGGAAATGTATTCATTTGCTTTCTGCAAGAAAGGAGCCTGGCTCCATCCAGAATGAAAAAATCCACCTACCAGCACCTCTAAAGGTCACTGAGTAATGCATTATTATGTTTGTTTAATGTGTAAAAACAACAAGTTGTGGTGGTACAAGCGGTTATGTGCCAGACTTTCTTGGCTGGGCGTAGTAACTTCCTGTAGTCTTGCCAGGCGACCAGCTGAGACTCCAGGAAGCGGAGACTACAGAAAAAACAGCTAGCTAAGATAGTTGCTAAGCCCTGCTTAGCTTCACGCCAAGCTAAGCTAACCAGCCGCTGATTGTGGCCTTGTATGTACATGAAAAAGAAATTGATCATGTTTTTCCGTCATGATGTCCTGCCTCTTTGATAGCATGAATTGAACAAGCCACTACAACACACAAATTGAACACATCCTTATTTTCCTTCACAAGGGAAGTGGTCACAGCTTTGCTAGCTTTGCGTTTGTTGTTACTTCTCCAGTCTGGTGGCAATCAGTTACCAAGCTGTTTGTTACACCACCAAATCCAACTGCAAAATCAAGTCCCTTCACTACACTGGACTGACTGGATTCATATTCGATATATGGGAAATATACACTCACTGGCCACTATATTAGGTACACCTGTTCAACTGCTCTGCTCTAATCTAATCTAATCTGCCAGTCACATGGCAGCAACTCAATGCATTTAGGCATGAAGACGTGGTCAAGACGATCTGCTGAAGTTCAAACCGAGCATCAGAATGTGGAAGAAAGATGATTTAAGTGACTTTGAACGTGGCGTGGTTGTTGGTGCTAGACTCTAGAGTTTACAGAGAATGGTCCAAAAAAGAGAAAACATCCAGTGAGCGTCAGTTCTGTGGGCAAAAATGCCCTGTTGATGCCAGAGGTGAGAGGAGAATGGCCAGACTGGTTTGAGCTGATAGAAAGTCAACAGTAACTCAAATAACCACTTGTTACAACCGAGGTGTACAAGAGCATCTCTGGATGCACAACAGGTTTGAAGCCTTGAAGCAGACGGGCTGCAGCAGCATTAGACCACACCGG
>JAVQJD010011058.1:0-22954 GCA_036023655.1 Nannoperca australis
TGTGTGTGTGTGTGTGTGTGTGTGTGTGTGTGTGTGTGTGTGTGTGTGTGTGTGTGTGTGTGTGTGTGTGTGTCTATATATATATATATATATGTAATATTTTTTACATTTTAATAATAAAAAAACAGAATTGATACATGTTTGAATTAGTTTTCTGACTGAACTATGTAGTTTTGTGTGAGGAAGGGTGTGTTTTTCATTTTTATTTATATTTAATAATTATAACAGAAGTTATCTCAGGGCTTCTTACAAACCTATCAAAGGTACTATGATGTGCAACAGCACAGCTTTAAATATTAAGTTAAGAGATTTGTTCTTATTGTCAGCAAATCCCATGAAAGTATTGTGTGTGTCAATGAGCCACACTGTTGCAGTGGGTGACATGTTTCATCATTACCATGAACACACACAATTAATCCCACAAATGTATATATTATATATTAATCAACAGCTGAAAATAGTCCCCCAACAAACACTATTTACTCCTATGAGTAACATTTGCCAACTACAGTGCCCAGTGGTATTAAGAATCACTGGGTCATTTTTTGTGACCCAGGTTGAGAGAAATTTTCAGGAGGAATTAATGAGCTTGTGGCTGAGCCACAGAAAGGCCAGGGAAGTAATTAAGTTTTGAAAGACTTGGTTTTGGTCTTTTCATGAAATTTGTCAATAATAACAAAAATATAGAATATTGCAAGCCTTATCCTTTAACACTAGTGTCAATCTCTTTGATTGTAAAGACTGTATGTTTAACGCTTATCGGTGAATTTTAACCTACACTGGTAGATTGTAGTGGAATTCATCATCTCCTGGGGAGGGACCTCTGTGGTACATCTGTTAAAGAAGACAATATGTACTGACTGTTTCAGAAGGAGACATGCAGGAAACTGCCAGTAATGGAGAAAAAAAAATCCTACAAATGTGATCCTATTTTACAGAGCAAGACATACCACCTCCACCTCACCTCTCCTTCCACAGCATCCTCATACGAGCTTTCCGGAGTGCTTCTCTGTTCATCCTTCAAGTACCCATCAAGGGGCAAATCATAGTGGCTCTGCTCATAAACAATCCTTATCTGCTCTCTGGGTTGTTCGTGGTAGGAACCTCTAAAACAGGGCTCTCTCATGGACGCCTGGCCCTCTGTCTTGACCAGAGCCAGTGCCGCATCACCACCACCTTTAACATCTCCTCCTCTGCTGTCTCCTGTGAAGCAGGTAGCTCCATACTTGGAGCCCTGGTGGTCTGTAGTGGTGCTGTTGTTTAGGGAGAGATTGACAGGCATGGGCCTGAGAGCCTGAAGGTGGTGATCTAGTATCTCCAAGCTCCCGCAGTCACCAGGTCCAATAGCAGAGGGCTCTGTGGGTTTAGCACAGCTGGAGGCACGCCTCCTCTCTCTTGGAACCTGACAGGGTTTAAATAAATACAAAAAATAAGATATAAAACAAAATATGTGAAAATTGTTTTAATATGTCTGTCTTATCATTATTTTGTCTGCAATGTTTAGCTGTCCACACCTTGTAGTAGTCATATAGCAGTCCCAGTGCTGCTGCACTGTCTTCATCTCCATTGATGCTCATCATGGCCTTAGTGGCAGCAGTCAGTGGGTTCTCCAGGTAGTTCCTCCATGCCTCATCCTCGCTGCTGAAACCTCTGCGAGATGGCACCACCGCTTCATTTGGTACCACCACCACCAGCCGTTTACTGAGAGGACGACAGGACAATGTGAAAAGACAATGAGCCATGTTGTTACTGCAAGGCCAATCTGTCATTAACAGAAGGCACGTCTGCCAAGCCACCAAGTCTGCCCCAGGCTGTTTCTCACCAAACTTCTATCCAATTGCCAGCTCCTTGTGAGGTGTGTTTATGGAAATTCACTTCTGAGGGATAACTGCTTGTATATTCCATATAATTAACAAAAATATGTATTGAGTCAGTTCTGAAGTTGTGGAGCTGACATAAGAGTTCTTTTTTATTTTGCACAGTACAGTAGTTAAAATTCACAGTTCAAAATCTAGCATTAATTATAGTATATATAATAACAGTAATGTTTAACTGCACCTCAGTAAATTGCAGTTAGGTTCTCATAATACAAACTCATTATTAACATTAAAGTTGTTTTGGTCATTTCAGCATTTAGGGCCTTTGGTCAGTAGCACCACTACTTGACATAAACTACTCCTTATCAAATAGAGGAATAAACAATGTTTATTAAAGGAATAAACATAAAGGTTATGACAAATGTTCTGCTGTCAATGTTCAAAGAACAAAGAGACAAAATACTAAATTATTTATTTAATGTTTTACTTAATATTAAGGATTTTCTCTTACCTGTCCAGGTCCATGTTGCCTCCAGGACTCTCTGGTGTTTTGTAGGACTTGCTTGCGGAACTGGACTTTCTAGTTATTGCAGGTAAGCTTGTGTGGGAGACTGAAAAAACTAGGTGCGCAAGAGGCTGGCTCTATTTAACTTCTCAGTCAAAACAGCCAATGAAATGAACTGTAACTTTGCGTACTAAAATATATTCGAATATCTTTGATGGCAGGTCAAATTTGAGCCTACACCGACTAAAGAAAAAAAGCTACATTTCTTGGACTTACCAGACTTGTAACCTGTTTGGAAAAGCTGGTAAATTGAGAGATGGGTAGTTTATTTCTGCATCTGAAAAGATAGGATAAACAAGGAAACGAAAGTAGCCTTGCTGATTGGTTAGATGTTTCCACACAGGTGGTAGAGTCGATCTTCCATTGGTGAATAAGGAGGGGACGCGCGTGACCTAAAATGAGGGAAAGGTGGCCACACCGATGTTAAAATTCCGTTTCTATTTCGAATATTTCTTGAGAAGAATATTGTTGTTTGATGGCAACTATTCTCTTACTTAAGAAAGTTAACTGGAACTGGAGCGGGAAATAGTGATTGACAACAAACACTCTTCTCGCTCAGTTGGCCCAGTATTTAAGAATACTGTGTTAGATTTTTGATTGAAAGTGGCAGATTAATCAGAGATTAAAGTGACTCTTACTGATAGAAACCCGTTCCCTTTATTTGATTATGAGCGTGTGAACTATTATATAGGCTAATATTCCAGAGAAGATATATTCTCTTAATTAATATGATATTGTAGGCTACGGATTTAATATGTAGTAGAAGGAAAGTATAGTCGCTGATCAGAGTAAACTTGGCCTTATTGATGTCTGCACCGTGACACCTTGTGGTAGGCATTTCATTGCACCGTGCAGAAAATGATGATCATATATGGAATCCACAAATGTATTTAGCCATACGCGTTTATTCGTTAGAAATTTGTTCTGTTTTTTATGGGTAAAGGGCTGCTTGACGTTCATTCCCCTTGGTACATTCGTTTATGAATCTGTAAATGGCATTGAAGTCTTTTCTGTTGGAAGAGAGAGAATTGGACCGATGCTGCCTTTACGTGCTGTCAGAACATTTCCCATCGTGGTCCATATCCTTACAAACCGACGAGGCGTATTTGTGAGAATTTCGGGTGTGACCACTGACGACACTTGAATGCAGCATGGTTTACGCCTTGGACATGCGCGTTGGCGCTGTGAGGACAAACCACTGGAAACGCCGGAAGCACCATTGGGGTTCGCGTTAACCTAGCGTTTTCTTGAGTTTATTTTAGTGATTATCTTCAGTAATACATTTATTTTTAACTGGTAAGGTAATAATAAAATGTTTATTGTGACTCGTATTGCTTAATCTGCCTAATATTCTTTAGGTTATACTACTCTGCCTAGCTAACCGATAGCATCCGGCTAACATAATGCGTGTCTCTCTTAATTAGTAGGACATTCCATTTATGCTATATTTATGCTGCACATTTACTAAAATACGTGTGTTTTGACTAAGACGACCCTGTCTTTCACAGTAACCCTTTGCAACAATCGCTCCTAAACTAAACGCTCGGTGGCTATGTGAAGTTGGCTAACGTTACTGCTAAACCAGTCTTCTCAGATAACGTTAGCTGTGGTTAGTCAGTCGTATGAGAACACTGCATGGCGGAGACTGACCCCAGCCACCACAGTGCTAATGGGTGGATTACATGTTAAATATATAAGGTTGCTAAGTGAGTTGACCTCAAGTTACTCGCAAAGCGACTAATGGTTGCTGTGTGCACTGCTATGATACTTCCGGGATTGCTGATCGACCCCAGTGTATTGATAACATTGATTGAATCCTCCACAGTCACAGTCAACTTTGCAAAACAAAGTTCATATAATCATAGCACTGACCTAGTTTTTGTATTCTGTCAGTAATAACAATTTGCTGTCTGAATTTATTAGGGAAAATGTTCATGCTAATTCCCTGTGACCCAAAAAGTTGCAATTAACCTAGTTAGATGTTTCACAGCCGCTGCTGTCTTGCACATTTTAAAGTCTATTGATCTGATAAGACAATTGTCTATAAATTGTTCATCAACGGTTGCTTCATCTAAAGCCTCAATTCCTTGTGTTTCCGGTTAGTGCGTCTCTCAGTCCCTCGGTGCTTTCCATTTTCCTTTCCATCCCCTTTTCACTAGTCCTTTAATGCCAGCTAGGATTTATGGAATTTCTCAGTCTTTGGCTCATCACCTTCTTTATGGTGTTGTGCTGATCAAATTCCTGTATAATTTCTTCAGGTCTAGCATCAGATATGGCCCGTGGGCACCAGAAGTTCCAGTCCCAGCAGAAGAATGCCAAAAAGCAGGCAGACATCAAGAAGAGCAAAGGCCATGACCAGAAGGCAGCAGCTAAGGCTGCTTTAGTATACACGTGCACAGTGTGTCGGGTATGTGCTTAGGGGGAAAACAGAAAAAAATCTTTAATGAGCTTGGTATCATTTAACCATTAAGTTAGGATGGAACTGAGTAGATGGGAGGGGCAGGGGGGCGGACATAAAAAAGCCACATGCCTTCCAGTACTGAGATACCTTAAACTGTTCTCAATTAGACTTTTTTGTGAAAGAATTAAAGAAACTGTAGCGCAAGAGTGATTGTACCGGATCCTCTCACTGCACATATAGTTTTAGCCTTGCAGGGGGTAACTACACCTCCCAAACCAACTACTTTCAATGGGTACTCTGAGTTATCAGTTCATCAGATGTATTTGTTCATGTCAATACAGTCTAGTTCAATAGTCTGATGTGGCCGTGGTGTTGTAATAAACTGCATAAAACTGGTAGGTGTTTCTAGTTTTTCTGTCCCCTCTCAAGTATGTAAATCGAGTGGACAAAACGTAAGAAACATTAAAATGACAACTTCTCTGTGACAAACATTTCCAGTTTCACAGATGCAGAATTTATTGCAATTTATATATTATCCTATTGTTCTAGGATTGCAATGGTTTTCACGAGTGTCATTAATAAACTGGTACTCTGTCAATAGTTGGATTATTCATATGTGTGGTTAAAAAAAACTCATAAAGTTGCTTTAGGAGCTTCGGCCCAAACGTTCTATCTTTCCGAGACTACTTCAGTGATTGTCCAGATGCGCATCGCAGGTATGAAAATGGGCAGAACTCGCAAGTGCTTAGCGAGCTCCTCATCTCCACATTCCTCATATTCCTACCTCCACCATTGGGACAGATAGGAGCTGACTTCTTCTCTACATTCTTTAAACACTCACCAAGACAGGTGGCTACTTCTGTGTTCCCTGTAAATGAAACATTTGATTTGCTTCAGCCTGTTAAGTAATCTCTTGTCCCAGTGATCACTGACAACCAGCTTCTCGCTTCACCTGTGAAGCTGCTCTGAAAGCGTATGAACAAGCGGGCATTTTAACCCTTGTGCTACCCTGTGGAGAAGACACTGGGTGAAGACAATGGGCCACTGGGTCAATATGACCCGACAAGGTAGCACAAGGGTTAACATGGTTGACAATGTCTTTTGAACCGTCAAGGGACTTTTATTGTGAAAGACTAAATATCCACCTATATGGTGCTGCTGATGTACATCAGCAAACTGATATCATTTAATGAGGATGTGCTGTAAATAGGCCAGACTGGATGCCTAGTAAATTAATTTATTAATTTGCTTTTCATATACTGTCTGTTTAAATGTAAATGTTCTAATTTTCTCTTCTCCCCCCCCCCCCCCACTTTCTCAGACACAAATGCCTGACCCGAAGACCTTTAAGCAACACTTTGAAAGCAAACATCCAAAGTCCCCAATGCCCCCGGAGTTGGTCGTTGTGGAGGCATAACTTAAGATTCACCTCTCTTTCAGTAAGACAGTTGGGGTTGATTCACACATTTTGCAATGTTTCAGATAAGACATGTTCAGTACAACTACAATTATTCCTCATGCTGGATAGTACTTGTCTTTTTCCCCAGATTGGGTTTTTTGGAAAACTCTCCTCACTAGCCAGAATAACCCTCCCTTGGCCTGTGCTAAAAACTGCACGTGTTCAATCTTTTGATTGTATGCAATATTTCTGTCTGATCATTTCAAAATGTTATGTTCATGAGACCAGTTTGTCCATTGGCTCTACCACCATTACACCATCTCAGGGCTCCCACTGTTTCAGGACGAGCTTTCAATTGAAGAAAATATGAATTGAACAAAGTTGTTGTACTGACATGATAATTGGTAGAAATCTGCATCCAAATTCTATGTACTGTGAAACCCATTATGTTTTATTTTAATTACTTTTTTGTGATATGCCAAGGTCGAGGTCATAATTATAGTTTATTTAGGATGACTTTGGAGTTCACAATGTGCTTGGAAAGAAACCACTAATACTTTTTTCTTATGAGTAGATTCATATTTACTTCCAATCTGCACTGATTTTATTCCTTGCCTAGATCATTTCCAATATTTTAGGACACATGTACTTTTTGTTGATCTGACGACTATATTCAGCACGTTGTGCTACACGGGTAATTCAATTGTGCATTGTATTTTCCCCTCAGAATGTCATGTAATGTGTCTAGTTCATGTCCACAGTGTAACTTTCTCATGTGTAAAAGTTGACCACAGAGGGCAATGCAAGTCTACTCATAGCAAACCCTTCAGACACAATTTCATCTACTCCTCTTTTCATAGAGCAACATGATGATTGAATGAGACGTTTGTTTTTTCTTTCACCCTGTTAGAAGTGGTCTGTTAAGTGACAGTAAAAGTGTGCACTAGGTGTTGATAATGATGAGCTATTCCTATTATCCCAGTTAGTCATTGTGTGCAACATTATAGTATTTGATAATGCTTTAGTTCATCACTATTGTATTTTTTTTATACCTGTCTCACATGAAGATAATCCCCAAGTGCAGTCTCACACTCTTTAGTGTCCCTTTATGATGGTGCAAAAGTATTTTAACTCTGAACTACATTACACTGTTATTATAAGTTAGCTTTGGAGCTTATTTTTATATTTCTTTCTTTTCATGGCATGCTAGCAGACAGATCATTTATAGAAAATAAATATTTTCAATACATTTGGTCATCCACCACTGACTATCACTGTGCTAAAGTCTGGACTGACAACCAGCCATGTTTTTACTTTTGTAATAATCATATCTTTGTCCATGCAATGTGATTTTTATATATATATATATATATATAGTCTTTTAATAAAGGTGTTACTTTTATATGAAGCATAACGAAGTTGTGTGTTGTTTTTTTGATGAGATAGAAAGTTGCCCCTGGATCATTTTTATAGCGTGTGTGTAGGAGTGTCTGTGTTGTGTTTGAGCACCTGGTTGAAATGAAGTGTGTACTGTAGTTGCTGTTCAACCATTATAATCACTATCATATTAGAGTGAATCTAAACCATGCGATGAAGGTGGAAATTAATCAGTATATTAAATCACACTTCGACATCTACCTCTCAGCTCCTCCAGTCCTTTAGGGCTCTAGACCCCATAAATTTAATCTCAATAATCAGAGTTTTATTAGCGTGTCAGTTTATACCCTGGTGAGAGAACAACAACCCTCTTAACAGTTTCTCATCTACGCAATTTATGATAATACCAATTCTATATTTAAGAGTGAGAAATGTAGCATGAAGGTAATAATGAATCACTGCTTCAGTGGGAATGTTACAAGAACTGGCAAACACTAATTATCTTGGTTCTTTATTAGTCACATTAATGCTTCCATCCCATTGGTTGCTTTAAAAGATCTGTGTTGCCAGACAAGTAATCCCATAAAATATGATGTACAAACATAGATACTCATATACTATATATACATACATGGTCACATATTTAAAGAAAGTAAAGACATTATAAAAAGGAAATGTAACGTACGCACAGTACAACTGAAGAGCTGCAATGTGATGTTCAGTTATATTTTGTTATTCCTATTATATGTAGTTAAACTACAACTGGCAATGCATCTAACAGCATAAGGGAGACATGTTTATTAATATTATATTCTATTTTATTATTCTTTATTTAATCTTATTCTATTTTTTTTTTTTTGAGATTTTATTCAGCACAGTCTGGGATCCTCCCAAGAAAATAATTTCACTGCTGTTGTGCATGTATGACTGCATGTTACCCATAAAACCTTGAACCTTGAACCTTGAGGTATACAAATGTACAATGCCTGTGCTACATATATAAGCGTGGCTACACTTCCATACATATAGTACATATTCTCCCATCTACATATACATACTTCTGTGATATATAGACTCAGTATGTTTTAGGCTTACTCTAATTGGGGCCACCTTTGCTAACCTAAATGGGGTAATGGAGTGATTATTATGTGTGTGTGTTCAAGTTCTTAAGACGTTGCTGATAGAGTGAGAGCTCACCTAACCAGTTACACGCTTGTATGTTGTCACTAATCTTACTCATTTATCCTTTACTTGAATTGCCTCTGGTTTGTTACATCACACCTCCCGACCACACCTTTACAAGTGAGGGCAGACGTTAATGTTTTTGCACTGGCGCCTGTGCATTTCTACAGCCCACACTATCTGATCTGCCCTTAAATAGGTTACAAACTTGAAATCTTGGCCCAAGGGGAAAACATGTGACATGGCAAAAATAGCTTCACTGTGTCCCCTTGGAAACCAACCAGAATGCAGAAATAGTAGTTTCTATTAGGCAAGATATACTGTAGCACCGAGTCCTGTGTTCTAGTTTGTGATGCCCTCAGCATCTCTTGCAAATACTCCTAAATGTTGTTCCAGACACAATTTCATTCTCATTTTGTTAAAGAAATATCACTCTGCTAGCTGAGGAGGTCTGTGGTCTCTAGATAAAATGCAATCCAATTAGCACCATACAGCCATGATTTGTGTAGCAGTGTCCATTTAAGGATTAAAAATTCCTTTCAGTGTTAGTCACTATACAGTATATGCTGCCTCTGTTCAAATACTAAATCATGATCTGCAGATAGACAAAGGACATTGTTTGAACCTGCAAGTGATGTTGACTTACATATCAATGTTACTGTGATGTTTCAAGATGAGTTTTTTACATAGATTTGCATCTTGGATGTAAAACACTTTAAATGTATAATCACTTCACAAAACACTTTGGCTTAATCAGAAGTGCCTATAATGCATTCAGGGTTGTAAATTGATTACATTGACGAGTGTGACAAATATCATAGATGTAATAAAATCTAATATAAAAACATTACAATGTGCTTATATTGATGACATTATGTTTAGATATGTGTCATCATTTGCTTCAAAAAGACTACGGAAGTAATGGTAATGGAATGGAAACTACAACTCCCACAATATCTTGAGTTCGGTTGCCGTGGTAACGTTTGACGTCAGTCCCCCCCCCTGCTCTGGCCGTGCCTTGGACTGGTGTGATTGGAGGGAAACCCCGTGGACTGCATTGAGACGGACAGGCTGAGAGAATCAGCTGTAGCTTGGTACACCGACATCACTGCTATCTGCCAGTACTCAGGTATGAAATGACTTCCAGCTTTATAAACTGCATTTTTACGTTTGCATACTTTGTCGTTAGGTCTTCTAACTCATTGTAAAATATAGTAGTAATGTAAGCGCATTGTCTCCAATTGATTGTGGAACTGCATGTAGCGGCGACAATCATCAGACCAAAGAACAATGGTTAGCTTAGCTACACTTTGGGATATGTCTAATGACTGGATTCAAAATGGATCATCAGACGGGGAAGGCGTGTCAGGTTGAAGGTTGAAGCTCTGATATTCTTTGGCATTCAAACGCTAAACCTGTTAACTGAAGTAATTTGGCAGGTTATGTTTATTGTTTAAGTGAACATGTCGCTTGGTAACAAAAATCGCTTGGAAATATGTCTTATTCTTCAGGGATTATCTTTCTGTTTCACCGTCTGTAATATTATCGTTACACGTTTGCTGACAGCGCCAGCAAGGTACATTAACATCTGTGGCACGGTAATGATAGTAAATCCGTTTTATTATCTAACGTAAGGTGTGAAGCAGTGCATTGCCAAAACTAACACGGCGAGGCAACGTGTGATTCTTATCACATCTACCACCAGACGGGCAGCTCGCTAAACTAAAAAGCACACCTTTTAAAGGCTTGTCGTCGTGCTAACCAACCAAGCGCATGAATTTTCGGTTCGGTGTTAAGACAAACGTTTGAGTGTGTGTGTGTGTGTGTGTAAATTATGATCGTGTCAGAGTGGCTATAAAATTGGGTATAATCTCCAGCCCGTTTGGAAAAAAATATTGTCTGGCTTGGAATTATTCTGTTTCAGGAAATAGTCGGCGCCATACTGGAAACGGGTCACGAGGCCCAAATGGTAGCGGTTGCGTTTCATTCACAGTATGGTGTTTCTCGTCAGAACTACGTTTGTAAATTTAACGGGAACGCTTTTGGGTTCATATTGACCAAGTATAGAGACATTTATAACAGTAAGCCGTTTTAAATTCGCATTTTAGTTTCCGCTTGTTGGGCGAGCCACAGGTACGGGGATGGGTGTGGTGTGCGTGTATAGTTACGGGAGAAAGAGGGGGGCGCTTCTGCGTTTGCCCTGGAGGCAAGCCAGCAGTACAGGATCATGTTCGTCTTGAATTTACATGTAGCATACATTCTTTCGGCGAATAGTCTCTTTCATTCAAATCTGAATTGAGTTTTAACTACAAATGTACTATTTAGTATTATGTCTATTTACCGATTAAAATGCATGCACACTCCGGTTTACCCACGGGTCGTGTTGCATCATGTCTATGAATGCATAGCCAGCCTCTGTGCTGAAACTGTTACAATTCCTACAACTGGGCCTAATCCCCTTTGCATTCCGCTTTTAGAATTTAGCAATACTGAAACAGTAAATGAGTAGGAGTAGGAGCATTTGTGTTTTCTTTGGATAGTTACTTCGTCCTTGTGAAGAGATTTTTTTTCTTCAGTTTATTTGGTTTCCAAATACTATATAGGGTGTGAACTGTACTAGAATTTGCTTTCTTTTCTGTATCTCTGGGGAGATTTTGAACACATTACATGTACTCTGGAATGGAAAAAAGTGATTGATTCTGTGGAAGTCCGCTGGCTATTTTGGATGGGTCAATCGGATGTAGGCTATTGATCTAGTGATGAGAATTTCTGTGTTGTGTGTGTCAAGTCTACACATAGACTGCCTTTACACTGTAGATTTTGTTATCTTCATTTTGCCCTCGTACAAACCCATAGCAGTCAATCATGATTAGTTATTTGCAGGGCTAATACAGAGCTGTAGTACAGTGGCCAATAGTAGTATCGCAACTTTTCTTAAATCACCATGCTTACAGATATATTTCTATTTTTACTACTTCTTCTTTACTTACTATGCTGTTTTCTTAAGCTAACATATATGCATTTGAAACAATTCATATTTTCTAATTTCACTTAAACATATAGTGCTATGTTTAGTTGATTGTAGGCTTGTGGCGATTGGATTGTATATCGCGATTTAAGGGATGGTTGATTGTTTTACATATACCTAACTTACTATCACAACTAAGATGTTGTAAAAAATCTCTAAAATCTGCGCCTTACGGTGCATTTAGAGATTTTTCATCAGCACGTGTGACGAGTGAATTTTAAATCCTTAATCACGAACCAGTTAGACATACGTGTGCAATGCATCTGCCTGCAACGTTCTGAAAGCTGCCAGTTTACACCAATGCGACTAGACAGTGTATTGTTTGCATTTCAATAATTCTCTGTACTTTTTTACTGTAATTTTTTGTAGCTGGATATAATTTGTAGTGTCTTTTTAAATGATTATTTGAGACATTTTAAGTCGTGTTGTACAGACACCACTGTTCCTCAAACATTGATACGGTGATCCTCTATTTCTTCCATCCCAAACTACCATTTCGACCAGCTGACAGTTTGTAAAGACTTAACCTGCTGACTTCGCTACAAGCTGATTGGCTGTTGAAACAGGTGTCCTGCTTTGCCTTCTAAAACTAGCCACTGGCAACTTGACAAGCCATCAGCCTGCTTGAGTTGAGCCGAGACTAGGCAAATCACACCACTGCAACTTTTCCCTACAATGTTCTGAAGCGGTTTCGTCTCGTCGCGAATCTTTGGTCTAAACTGGCCAACATTTCACTGCTGTTCTGTGACCGATCTCACCCTGTCACCGTGCTGCCCCTTGGCAATCGGATCGCCTGTCTGTGATCTTGAGTAACCATGATTGGAGGATATGAAAATAAAAACGCACAACACTAATTAATATCCGTTGCTATACTTCCCTGTCCAATTGCTGTCTTCCACCCCCATAGCCTTGAACTGCCATGTTGTGCATCGGTGTTTCCTTGTAGAAGTAGCGTCCTAATGAGGGTAGCGATGTGCCACAACTTCAAACCTATTGAGGGTAGTTAGTGTGATATGGTAGTTTCTCTGGACTGAGTAAGGACCTAGATATATTAATGTATTCAGTTGATAGCAAACACGGATGATTTCTTTTCTGGTAAATGGGTACAGATCCAAATAAAACATGTCCTCTTGCCACTCACTTAATTGACCTCCAGCTGTCTTCTTTTCCTCCATTGTTTCCTTCCAGTGAGCAGTCATGAGCGAGGCACCCCAGAAAGAACTGGTGCAAAAGGCCAAGCTGGCCGAGCAGGCTGAGCGCTATGATGACATGGCTTCTGCAATGAAGGCTGTGACGGAGGATAGCGACCAGCTGTCCAACGAGGAGCGCAACCTGCTGTCAGTGGCCTACAAGAATGTGGTGGGTGCCCGTCGCTCCTCATGGCGCGTGGTGTCCAGCATTGAGCAGAAGGCTGATGGCAGCGAAAGGAAGCAGGCCATGGCCAAAGAGTACCGGGAAAAGATTGAGAAAGAGCTGAAAGAGATCTGCCACGACGTGCTGGTGAGATTGATAACATTTCATTAGACAATATTGTTGGCTTTATCTTTCTGTTAAAGTAATGGCTTTTTTCTCATTTAGGTCTAGATGTCCCTAAATGAAATGTTCTTTACAGCTTCATTCAGACATGATGGCACTATAATGGAAAGAACCACAAATTATGATGTCACAGTTAAAGTGTTTTAGTGCTCCTAAAAAGGTGAAGCAAGACGCCATATCACAACAAAGTTATCTCAGGCCACAAACTGGATTTAATAATCTTCAGCAAGTGTTAGACATTTGGGCATGTCAAAATCATTTAGTGACTACTGCAGCTGTACAGGGATAAGGTAAAAGCAAAGCCTCTTGACAAATGTATAGAAAGTTTGCTTTGGGCCTATTACTTCAGACTGTCCTTTTGGCATTCAGATTATGTGAAGAAAGGCTGGATGACTGAAGAGTGAGTCTGACTCCACACTCATAGCTCCCTTCAACAGCTCATGTTGGGTGTGTCATTTCTGTAAACAAGATGCACTGGACCTTGTAGAGAAGGGCCACGCCTTGACGGCTTTATTCCTACCCCTGGCTGTCTTACAGCCCTCCAACCAAAGTTTTCCAGTTGTGATTATCAGCGATGACCTAATAGCTTATCACGGCATTCTTCCTCACACGTGTCCCTGTAATAAAAGTGTCTTGGGTGGAGCAAAATGGGGATTTTATATTTATAAAAAGGGGGCAATGCAGGGAATTAAATGCACTTAGTGGACACGTTATTAGGTACATTTGTCCAATCTCTGATTGCAGTCCATTTCCTGTTCCATTTTGGGTCTGGTTGATGGTCAGCAGAATAACCTTAAGGTGCGATGCTTACAGATCTCAATAATTTTATGTTTTCGTTATTTTTGAAAGACCAATGTAAAAACCTTCATTTAACATTGGCAGGCGTGAGGCACCACTGAAGTAGATTATATCAGCTGGATCTAATTAACGTTACTTTCTTAACAGCTGCTCTGAAACTTTTGGCTTTGCCTGTACCTCGCCAACGAGAGTTTTATTTAACGAAACATTTTTATTAGGTGTACCTAATAAAGTGCTCATTGAGTGCTTAGTTTCTCTATGTACTAGTTGACAAGTGTAGATCTAGTGTTTATCCCTGTGCAAGAAAATACAATGAATAAATAAACCTGGGGCAGAAGAAGGGCCCGAATCAGCGTGGCACCGTGGCTTAGAATGGTTTGAAGTGACATCCACACATAATAAAACAAGATATACATCCTCTTCTCCTTCGGTAAAACGCAGACCGGTCTCCATGAGCTTAGCCATTTTGACAAATATTTGATTCCCCATTATTCAAGTCTTTCTGGGCACAGCCATTTTTATTTTATTTTTTTCAACCAATTGTAGGTTTACTAGATTGACCACAAGTTTTTGTTTACGATTATATCCCAACAAGTTTTCTATTTTCCTGTGTACATTTCTGAAGAACTGTAGTCATCTGTAGAACCGCTGTCATTCTGTTCTTTTCTCAGCCTGTGCATTATCTGCCTGGTGACTCACCAGGTCCTAATCCTATAATGACAGCAGCTGAGCCACCAGCGCTCTGGCTCGCTGACCTCCACTTCGGCCGAACAGCCATATGGGTACCGAAATAGAGCGGGATGACAGTAAAGAGGGCGGGGGGGAGGTAGTACAGGGATAAGGCTGAGATATACTTGAAGCAAACTAGTTCGTATGAGGTGCTGGCGACCACCACGTTGAAACCTGTTTATTCCTGTTCACCCTCAGAGGCAGGGTGGAAAGCTTGCAGACAGAAAGGGACAAACAAAATGGGGCTAACAGCGTGCACCTTTGGGCAGTCTCTCCTCCATGGCATTCATATTATTGCCCTTTGGTTGTACAAAAGAAAAGTCACAGAAAAAAGAAGCCGTACCTACTTTCTCACCATAGCAAATCGGGCTGTTGCTGTGGTGTGAAAGCAGTGTCTGGTATGTGCAAAGGTTTTACGTATTGACACCTTGTATGTTGTCTTTCCTGTTTGTTGCAGTTCTTGTGAAAAGAGTTGTTTGGACTCAGTTTAGCAGGTTGATCAAAGTAGACAAACAATGCAACATGTTATATTCAAGTGGGCAGAAATCTTCAGAGGCTTTTATTTTAGCATGGCCATGTTGCCTGTTCTCAGAGCTGAGAGGCTTTCACATCTTTTTGGGGCCAATGTTGCCCTGAGAATCTTTTCTTTGGATGCATTAAGGATATAAAGGAAGATATAATCACATAGGGTGTACAATTACTGAAAATGTTTAAGTTTAATTGACTCCGAACATTCCTGCCATGGTTGTGGTTTGATTTTAGCTTTGCCCTTGCCAGTGGCCCAGTTCTACATTCAGATCCCAGTGGGCTTTTCTGAGCCCTCAC
This sequence comes from Nannoperca australis, assembly GCA_036023655.1. Classification (NCBI taxonomy): domain Eukaryota; kingdom Metazoa; phylum Chordata; class Actinopteri; order Centrarchiformes; family Percichthyidae; genus Nannoperca; species Nannoperca australis. The sequence continues at coordinate 15,658 of JAVQJD010011058.1, forward strand.
ATCAGTCTAAGAGCATTCAGCAAATGCAGACTCTTGCATCAGACTTGCTTATTCCATATATATATATATAAATAAATAAAATATGGTATCATGTGGTGGGACCCTACATTACATTCCATTTCTTTTTTCTTTGTGACCTAAAGGACAATATTTGTCTTGTACCATTATATTACTTTTCCCATGTAAAAATAAAGAGTAATAAAAAAAATAAGAAGGCTTGTAAATTGTAAGGGCAGGTGTGGGCTGGGTTCCTCAACAACATATTAAAAAGTTCCATTTGGAATTCAGCTTTTTTATTTTCTTCTGCGTCTGTATGGCAATGGCTGTTGGGAGAAGCAACTGGGAAATGTCCACAAGGAAGCTATATTAATATCCACAGTTAAGCTACAAAGAGATCATATCTGCATTTAGAGTGAAGCATTCATTTGTTTGTGTAAAGGTCGTGTTTAACCCTCTTGTTCCATAGTGCTTTAACAGAGTAGATTAACAACACTTTTCATCTAGTGGTGCATGCTTGTGATGTAAAGAGCCAAGCTCTGTGAGTGACCTACTTCTTCAGCAAAAGCTCATCAGGAGTTCAGCAGACTCGCTCTCCTCCTCCTCCACCCTTTTACACTCTCCACCATCTTCTGTCCAGCCTGTCCTTCTCTCTTCCTCCATGCCTTCATGTTACCCTCCCTCCCCACAGATCCCCCCCCCCCCCCCCTCATTGGTCTCTGAAGCATCTGTGATGTAGCTCAGGCTAAGTGTCAGGCCCAAGTCCTGAGGCTATTGGAGGTAGCCAGCTTGTCTCTACCCTTATTTAGGTCTGGTGAGAAATAATGCTTTGAAATGTTGAATGAAGTTCATTTGAATGGATTGAAATTAACTTCATTGCTCTTGTGTGGATAAGTGATGGGTTTAAGTGACAAAGGAGCCTTTATCAATGAGTTGTGTGCACATTTTATACCAATAGTTTGATGATACAAATCCACTCAGCTGTTGGTTTCAATGTCTTAGAAAGTGTGTTCTTTCTAACAGTCTATTGGGTCCTTTGTTTTTCTTCCACAGGGTCTCTTGGATACTTTCCTCATTCCCAAAGCCACTGCAGCAGAGAGCAAAGTCTTCTATTTGAAAATGAAAGGAGACTACTACCGCTACTTGGCTGAGGTGGCTACAGGAGAGGAGAAGTCATGTAAGCTCTATGTTAAGTCCCTTTATACCATCTGTGTGTGGGGGTAGTGGTGGTGTATTTCATTGTCATTATTTATGTATGATTATGTTTTGCTGGTTGGATAGTAAGAATGGATATATACAACTCCCAGCGTAGCCAAATAAGACGCATTAGACAAGATCCTATTAAATTGACACTTAAGTGTTGGGATAAGCTTTATAACATTGGCTCCTCAATGCTGATTACAACACTATTACACACTGGCAGTAAGAAAGGTAGGATGAATGTACTTGAATTCTAACACTTCTGTCATTGTTACCACTAGAAGGTCAATTATTATGCAGTAGGTGTCTTTTAGAAAATTAAAACGATGAACTTTCTTTTTGTAAATGTAACCTAAACTGCAACCAGTAGAAACTGTCGGGCTTTAATAGGCCTCAGTCAATCGTAGGCTACTCCCTGTTCTACAGTGACCAGCTTAGAAATATTTTGTTTGGGGTCATTTCATTTTAGTCCTTTCTAGATAAGCATGTCCACATCTTTTTGGATACAACTCGCAGCATGAATCTAGTCCCTCCCTCTGTTTCAGGTTCATTCTCTTAACCAATTTGCCCCCTAGTGGCTGTTAAGAGTTTGTGTCTATAGAAGTTAGACTTAAACATTATCCTTCATTGGTCTTCTGTCTAAAGCTACTAAATTCTGCAGACTGATTTGCAAGTCTGTAATTTGCAGCAATTTGTATTTTATGGATTTCCCCCCTTAGATAACAAGACTGTAGTTCCCTACCTGGGGTCCGGATCCCACAAAGAATTGCAAGATAATCCTGAGTGGTCCTGAGAGTTTTAAAACAAACAAAGAATTTTCTTTCCCCCGTTATATTGTTTTCTCATATTATTTTAATCTAGTATAATATTGAATGGTTTTACGTCTTTAGAACTCTAAAAATGATTCCAATGAAAACAATCAGAAGGGGAAATCGCTGCTCACATCTCACAGGCATGTACAGTATGTGATAAGTCTTCACTGGTGGACACGCCTTGTTTAAATGTAGTAACCAGTAAGAGATACAGAATTTGTAGAGAAAATTGTAAGGCAGGGAGTTTCCTTACTGGCTGGTTTCAGCCCTCTACCTCTTTCCACAATCATAAAATGACCACAGGATGTTTGACTTGGGGTTAGAAAAGGCTCCCCTCTAGGTCTCATCTTTCCACTAAGACCTTGATACAATGCCAGCAGACAACTAAAGGGAACATATTACACAGGGGAAGCTTGTCTGTTCAATGAACTGAGGTTGCATTTCATTTGTCCATGCGTCTTATAGAAAAGGGTAGAGAGAAAAGAAATCTGAAAGGTCTCAGGATGTCTTCTTCAAAGCATATTACAGCCAATTTTAAAAACTCAAAGTAGCGAGTCGGTCTACAAAAAGCAAAGTGTAAAAACGAGTTGGGGTTTTATGATGGGTTGTATGTGAGACTATTTCTTTGCAGTGACTTCCTGGAGTCTTTCCTGCTTGTCACAATTACAGTACGACTACACCATGCCAAGAAATAGTTCTGCATATATTCCAAAATCTTCTGCTGTTTCTGAATTAGTCTGATCACGTTAGCTCTGAGCAGGCGTAATGAAACGACCTCCATCGGCATTACAATTTAACAAAGAGGTGTGGCCCACCTACAGTATTAGTCATCAGTTATTGCTACTGTATAGCTGTATGTTATTAGATGTGTTTTAAGCTAACTTAAGCTTTTTAAAAACTGTTTGAGTTGAGCCAACTTGGTCTTACTTCAATTGATTATAAATAGGGTGGACAGAATTTCACAGTATAATGCAATCCAATTCATCAGCACCAAAAACTACTGTGTCCAAAATGACCATTAAATATAATAATATAATAAACATGACTCTAAAACTGAACACAGCCTTCATTAAGACAGGAATTATTGCAGGTCTTTCAGGCTAGTGTACGTTATAAACTGTTAACTGAGTGTTTTCCCCCCCTCTCAGCCATCATTACAGACTCCAAGGAGGCTTACCAAAAAGCCTTTGATATCAGCAAAAACGAAATGCAGCCCACACACCCAATCCGTCTTGGTCTTGCTCTGAATTTCTCAGTTTTCTACTATGAGATCCTCAACTCGCCTGAACAGGCCTGCCAGCTGGCCAAAGGCGTAAGTTCATAACACCACATAACTCTATTAACACTTTATGTGGATGTTAAACTGCTTGATGTAATGCAAATGTATTCATTTATTAGACAATGCACAGCTGTTGTTTTATACACACAGTGAGACGACAATAAAACCTGTGTATACAAACTGACCTGAAGCGTACACTGCTGACACATAACCACTTGTTTTATACCCCGCCGTGTGTTTTTAGGCTTTTGATGATGCCATTGCAGAGCTCGACACACTGAGTGAAGATTCGTACAAAGACAGTACACTAATCATGCAGCTACTGAGAGACAACTTGACAGTAAGTTTTCCCAAGTTCCCATTTCTTTAACAGGTACCAACTCAAATGACCCTGACCAATTCTGTGCACAAAAGAATATCGTAGATTATTGAAACCTCTATCGATTAGTCTACGTTATTTTCTCAGTTAATTGTTTTGTCTATAAAATGCCAATCGCAGCTTCCCAGAACTGTGTTTTGAGCTACGCAAACAAATTCTGTTGACATTCATTGTATCCCTGCAGCAGCAGTAATCAGAGCCAAACACCAAAACGTAGGCAAATTAAGCTGTTTGTTTGGCTAGCATGGCTACATACATAGAGGTATGAAAGCATTTGTTTTGTAATTATACCTAGTAATTAAAAAACGGATCATTCTAGCCAATAAAGCGCAAGACTGGTTTAAGGAACAATCTGGTAAAATCATGTTCTTGGCATAGCCTCAGCAGTCCTGATATATCTGTTCAACCCTGAGTCTACACAAAGGTGCGTCACATCAGTATTTGACTTCCAGGTCAAGTACTGATATCTGTATGGTGACCTTTAACATGAGCATGCAGTAGGGCCCATGTTATTACACAGTGACGTTTAACAGATATTTTGTAGTCCTTTATATGTTCCTGAACAGGGCTTTATTTCTTTCTCGATCGTAGAGTGGAGTAGTCTTAGCTCTCCATTCGAATGAAAATCATAAAAGAAATCCAATAAGGTATTAATGGCTCTTGCCCTGTCTTTTCTCCCCCCCCCCCCCCTCCTCCCTCTTTCTCCTGCCTGTCTTTCTGTCTTTCCTCAGCTGTGGACCTCTGATAACCAGGTTGAGGGAGAGGATACAGAGGAGCCCAGAGATTGAGCCAGACCCACATAGTCATACCTGTCTACCTTCCATCATCCCGGCTCATCTTCGTCATGATCATCAACACTGAGACCACCTCATTATCATCATCGTCGTTCAACTCTCTCCATCTTTTTTTCTATTTAGTTCTCTCAACACTCACCTCACTCCTATCGGTTTACTATTCCTTATTTTGTAGTAACTAAGGGGATGGGGAGGGAGGGTAAGTTTTAAATTACTTTGCGGGAGGGTCCACATGGAAGGGTAAAGTGTGTTTGAGGTTGGTTGCTTGTCTGCTGACCTTTTATGTGTGTGGGAGCAATAGGGGTGTTGCATTATTAAGGTGGTGGGTAAGAGGGCAAGTTCCCAACTCATGAAACATGCAGCAGCAGGTTGAGTTTTTAGAGTCAGAAAACAGTTATACTGTAGGTGTTTCCTATTCATATTTACGGCCCTGTTCTTCATTAATACCATCTTTTGATGATACGTCTGTAGTTCCACAAAATCAAGCAGGTGTCTCCTCACACCTTGCAGACAGCAGCTGTACTTAGCAAGAGAAATGACAGCAAAGGTAAAGACAGTGGAGGTGTAATTGGGAGTGCTGGAGACGGAAGGCAAGGTTTAGTTGGAACACAAAGGTTACATTCCATTTACTGTCCGTTGCTCAACTTTCTACTCTTATTTTGTTTTCGGGTGACCTGCTTTTGTATTTCTATGTATCAATTACGAGGTATAGAAAACTTTGAAGAACAAAAGAGCACACAAGCGTGTTGTTTTTATGAGCACAGCAGTAAAAGAAATCCCACGTGCTTATCTAGTTACTGCTTTTTCAAATTAAGATTTTTATTTGTTTTGTCTTTTATTCATTTTTTTTTTTTTTTTCCAATACTTGCCTAAACTGCATGTTGGTAAGAAGTAGTTTGTGGAGATGTAAGGAAGGTTGTTGTCGGGCGGGCTAGCTTTGCTCATGTCATTGAAATGTTCATACAGAACACCCAAGCATAACTGTTATTTGGGGGGAAATGTGTAATTTCATGTAAGTGGAATAAAAAAATAATTTAAAAGTTTCAACTTGTCCATTTCAAGTGCTGCACTGCTTATCCCTAGTGGTCTAAAAGCTCTAGGGCTTTTAGTTTTTTAACATATTATCCAAAGTCATCTGTAATTCATGTTTAAGGCAAAAAGCAGCATGTCTTGCTATATTTGGATGGTAATCCAGCAACTATTATAACTCGGCTGCACTATTTTATGTGAATCACTGTACAAGAATAAGTGAGTCACTGAGGTGGAGGCTGGGTGCAGACAAGGGCCACATAAAGTCCTCATTACCAATCAGTTTAACTGTCTCAGATGCAAATACCCTACTGTTGCTGTGGTCAGTGATGCCTTTTATTGCTTCGTGGTGCATCCTCCTTGAGCTTCATCATACAGACTAATTCTGAGTGGAAAGACCAAAGATTTCCTTTTACCCAGGAAAATAAATAGAACCACATTACCAGCACATTGGCCACACCCTTTAAGAAACTGGGCCTTTGGCAAGGGGAGACATCCACTTCATGGTACTCTAGCATCACCCTTATCTTGTTCCAAATTAAAAAATGCTTCACTGCCTCTGCTTAGATGAACAGCTGAAGGACGGGAAAGCCTTTTTGAATCCATTTCCTTTCACACAGCCCTCTGGGTGTTTCTGCCTGCGCCACTGCCGTGACTGGGAGGAGGGCACAGCAACGCTACCGCAGAGGAAACCCTACCCGTGAGAGAACAGAAATACAGCAGAGAGCACATCTTTAGCTGAGAACTGTTTGCCCTCACACTGCACACAAGTGTAATCAAGGTGTATCCTGTGGGTCATGCATTGTCTATGTATTGTAAAAAGCATTTATTAGGTAGACAGTGATCATACAATCAATAAATGATGACTTGTCACGTAGTTTGCCCTGATGCAGAACTCTGCCTACCTGCCGAGAAGAGCGTGACTCAGGTTAATTTCAGTGATATATAATTATAGAATAGTCACTCTTAGGTTCTTCAATTATAGAACATTGAGAGTTTTCAACTTCATTTGGTGATCAAAATCAGTTTTATTAGACTAGATTGGAATAGCTAATTAGTCTAATCCTGCAACATTTCTGCAGGCGAACCCTTACATTGTCCTTATCAAAGCAACCCTGCGTACGATATGTGCAGGTAAGATATGTGCAGGGAACACCACTTGATTCTTAAGTGTCCATAAACGTAAAGGGAGACTGTTACATTCGGCAGAGTTGACTTTTTAGCTGCTGAGACTGCGTCCACTTTTATTTCAGCCAAGATGTTTGTCAGATAGAAATGTACTCGGAAAAGTGAAAACTGTCTAAAATATGTGCTGGAAACAGCATTTGATTCAAAAATGTCCACAGACAAAGTGGATATTGGGAAGAGGTGATACAGCTGCCGAGAAAATGTTCCTATTTCAGCCAGCGCGGTAAAGTAAGTTTGAGGTTGGATATTCTTCGACAGGCATTTACTCCGGATCCAGCGGATCTTGCCTAGTTTCACCCAAAGACTATATACTTTATGGTTTCACCCGCTGTTGGCAGTAAGGCGACCCTAACCGCTGTGGTTTGATTTGGGGGACATCAATAAATTACAGTTTGAACGACAGAAATAACAGTTCTGTTTCAAAACTGTCGTCCTGACTTGATTGCTAATGTTTAACCCTTGTATTATGTCCGTTTCTCCTCCTTACTTTGGTGTTCCCTGTCAAATTTGACCGGTCTGGTTTAACTGCCCTTACATTAACACAACAAACATAATCACCACCAAATCTCTTTTAACATCTTTTAAAGCTGTAAACAAATGTCTCAAACCAGTGGTGAAC
>JAVQJD010011062.1:0-13802 GCA_036023655.1 Nannoperca australis
GCATTGCTGCCCTTCTCGTGTTGGCACTTGGCATCACAGGGGTTCAGTATTCTGCCCTTTCTTACCCAGCACACACGCATGTGCACACACACACACACACACACACACACACACACACACGGCACAAGGCTGTTCTCACACCTCCCATACTGCTATGTGTGAGACACTGCTTTAAGATGTCATTTCTTTTGTCACCTAATGAAGGCCAGAATACAGAGGCAGGCATACAAAAAGGTGTCTCAACCCACACAGCCACTGTCCTGTGCTTCAGCTGCATCCTCAGCTACCTTTTTTCCTTAACATATTTTTTTTAAACTAAACATAATTCTTCAAAGGCAATATTGCAGCAGATGTGCAACAAACATGTAGTAAATGTATGTATTTTAAAGGATTTTAAAATAAAATTTTGAGAATTAGCTTAGGCTATAAATGCTGTAGTGCGTGGCATTGGTTTATGCCACATCCTTGTCCCTATACAAATAAACATTAAATAAATAAATAAATAGTTTTTTTGTATTGGCTGCATCAGCACATAAAGTGAGTGATATTTCTATTTACGTTAGAATGAACATACTGATAATGCTACAATTTAGCGTATTAGCATACAAACATCACATCCTTACATTGTGAAAATGGCATCAGCCAACCAGCACATATAAAGCCTTTATCCTGTTTACACTTTAGCTATATGTGTTAGTCCTGTTTCCATGGCAATATACTATATATATATATATATATATATATATATATTTATTTATTTATATACAACACAGCATTAGTTTGTGTACACAGGAATGCTTGTGACTAGAATACAGATTAGCAACTTATCCTTCAAGAGACAAAACAGAGCAGCTCTCTGGTTGTATGTCAGGTCTCCCATCATGTGAATGTAGTGCACTCTTTTTCCCAGCAGAGAGAGCTCAAGCTAGGTACCACTGCTGCCGTGCTTTGCTCTCTGCGCCCAGACACATCAAGTTGCAGGGCTTGGTGCTCTTCTGAAGTGCTGTTACAAAAATGTAAAAATCAATAAGGATTTTGCTTTCTTTTGTTGCAAAAAATGATCTGGCATAAGACTTTGTTTGACAGACAAAAGTCGATTGTGGTACAGTAGTTGTTCATATCCTTCTACAATATTAGAGGAAACTAGGCCGCAGTGGCTAATGCAGGGCTAATGGAGGATGGTGAGTGAGTCTTTGTCTCTCTCCATCAGGTTTCATTGCCTGCCTTGGCAGCTTTTATTTGCTAACATTTCACTTATTCTCACACTCACACTTTTCTTTCTCTCTCCCACACACAATCTCTCTCTCTGTAGATTCATTTTCATCCTATTTATTTGCTAATGGTGATATAACTTTTTAGAAAACACGCTTGGCAATGACAAGTCATTAACGATTCATCTGTAAAACCGCCGGTGACAACGTCTGCATCATTTTGTGATGATGTCAGATAGGTTACAATGTAGTCCTTGTATTACTTCCCTGGGAGATCATTCAAATTCATTCATGTTGTCAAATATTCATCGTATTCATGAGCTTTGAATTGTCAAACCTTTTGACATGACATTCTGAGAGATGTCGATTGTTTTTACCTTGCCGTTTTCTTTTTTGCAATGTGAATTTCATTGAATTTCAACATTTTTTGTTGAATATAACGCTGACAACTTTTTGTTCTGACATTTCGTAGGTTTATTCTATTGCTTCAAACATGCTGATGCAAATGCACCTGATTCAGATTTTATTTTCTGTGACATTTCAAAGGTTTTTGGTAAAATACACTAGGTAGTGTGATGGAAGCATATTGTAGCTCTCTCTCTCTCTCTCTCTCTCTCTCTCTCTCTCTCTCGCTATGTGATGTACTGTGATGGTCTGACATATGTTCTCATGGGAGCCTTCACAAGTTAACTCACCAGAAGAAACAGCACTTTAGGAAGGTCACACACACATACGCATGCACGCACGCACACGCACACACACATACACATACACATGTAAAGCAATGTTAGAAGCATCCGCGTGTGATTTGAAGGGAGTGGCACTCAACAGCTCTCTCCTTAAAATATATTTCACCTGAATGATTTGCCCTTCTCACACGAGTGCACTTGATATGATGGCTTCAGTGTCTTAGACTTGTGATTTTCTTCTTTACTGAGCCTTTAAGAAGTGTCAGAAAATACCACGCTGATGATTTCAGTTTTTGCTGTATCATATCGAGTCAGAATTCATTCCCGTATTTTCTCTTTCTACACCTCTGTCTCCACAGTACACTAGAAACAACCTTCGACACCACGGTAACCACTGAGGTCAATGGGCGGAGTCTACCAGCCCTCACCACACGCTCCTCCCCCATGGCCTGGCGTCTGGGCCAATCGCAAACCCCGCGTCTCCAAGCAGGCGACGCCCCCTCAATGCCCAGCAGCTATGCTGCGCCCAGGGCAAGCACGACGAGCGCTGGCACCACCACGGGCCGTTACAGTGGGCACTCGGACTCCTCCAGGTTTGTGTTCAGCGCCCCCCTCAGGCGAGCAGCGGTGGCAGCAGGGGCGAGGGGGGCGGAGCAGGGAGAGAAGGGAGGAAAGCAGATGGAGGTGGCAGGGTACATGAGTGATGGGGACATTCTAGGGAACAACGGCCGGATGGATGAAATCACCAGCGGGTAGGATGACCAATGCTAAGCATGTTAGCTTCCTCTGATGCACTAATTCTGAGTTATTGCTTTAAAGGCCCAATCAATAATTTGGCCATATTAATAACAGTTAAATGCACATATATAACATATATGAGTTCGACTTATAGATGAGAAATTTGCATTTTGTGTTTTTCAGGTGATTGTACCTGAATACAGACCATTTTACCCACTGTTAAAGGTTCCCTGTAAAGTTTTCTTTAAACAACTAAAATTATGTTCACATTCAGTGTTACTCACCAAAACACATTGTGTGTCCTTGAGGTCTAACAAGCATGTTAAGCGCCTGTCCTTCCTCATAAAACATTTGCAAAGCCAATTTTTTCAATATTTAAAATTGTTCATTGTTCACACCCATACTTTCTTGTCTTCTTCTATGTTGGCACATTGCTACTTTTTTGCCACCAAGTGTCGATCAGAGCACTAGCATGAAACTCACTGCTGGATGGGACTTTGTTACTCTGTAGCGCTGCTAGTGGCCTAAAACTCCACAGGGTACCTTTAACTGATACATTATTATAGCAAGCTTTAAATCTTATTGTCTGATGTAGACCCTAACTTACAAACAAATTGCCAGTCAATGCAAGAGTAATAGTAATAATTATTTAGGTGTCCTATATATTTGGAAAAGTGACTTAAGATTTACGTGTATAGTTGATTGTTTTGTGAACTCCTAAATGAAAAATGTTAAGACTGTATTCTTACCTACCAATGTCATGTGTAATGTGTAACGTTTAGCAAAAATGTTGGTCTACTACGTGCAGTCTTTAGTGACTAAAATGCCCTTCTTGCCTTATTATTCGTTGGACACATTACTTACACCCAACACACTCATGTTCAAGACATTTTGTGGGACTATTAAGCTTTACTGTTTGAAGCAGAAGACATCAGCTTGAATATAGATTGGCCTTCTACATCATTTATTCTAACAAAAAAACTTCTTTAAAGGCAATTTGTGTTTTGAAGGATCATGAATACAAGTGACACATTTCCATTCAATGTCGCAATGCATACAGGGTTTATTCAACATTCACGGTTAGCTGTGTATTCATACAGTCACCAAGGCCTCACCCATCATTCTGCGTACATTAATACAAATAGCCGGCTGACATCCACCAAGGCTACCATAGGTTTGTCATGCCTTGAAAAGGAAGGTGAAAATAATACATGTGCGTGAACCTTGAGGGCACTGACTGATTACTAGAATGAAAAGAGATAAGTCAGTGTCTCCACATCACGACAGTGTGTGTGTGTGGGGGGGGGGGGCCTTCATTCACTCAATAGCAATGAATGCCTTGAGCAAGTGGGTGTGGGTGTTGAAAAAGCAATTCCACACACACAAAATCCCACTTGACATCGATGCACTTAAGATTTCCCGAAAAGAGTTGTGGGGGCAGGGCAAACTGAGAGGAAGTTAAGGGAGAAGTGATGGAGTGAAGCATCTGTACGATTAAAGACGTGTCAGAACAGAAAATGTAACAACACGTTGGGAGGGAAAGGTGATTAGCTGAATTATTAGCTTAATTAACTCAACACTAATGATCCCCATGTCCTATCAGCCGTGTCTGATAGCTCTCTGGCAGTAGTCTCAAATCCTACCATTTCCTGAGTGCCACATACACATACACAGATGTACAAATTGATTTAAACATGCACCTTTTTTCTTGTTCACAAAAAGGCAAATACAGTCTGAGCTCATTAATCCATATATCCATCAAGTCAGTGTACTTTCTCTTCTTAATCTGTTGCTTTTTATGGATAAAAAAAAGGAAAATCACTCACTTTTTTCCCGAAATAAGGTCGGACTTCTACCTCCTCTAATGAACTCTCCTCTCACAGATACCTTACAGACGGCGGCCTCCATCTGTATGCACGGAACGCAGGCCGAGCCTCCGATGTGACTTCTTCCCGAGAAACATCCCAGAGAGGGAGCAAGGAGGTGCAGGGCGACATAGACAGGTAAGGCAGGACTCTGTCAATCACACGGCGCTGCTTGCTTTGATGTGTGTGTGATATACAGTAGATGTGGACCACACCCAGGTCTAGTTGCGGTTCCACAGTTTTGAGATTCACACAAGGACACACTGGATAAATGAAAGCACATTGTTTAGTATCCAAGCTTGCATACAGAGTCTACATTCCCCATACCAGTTTAGATTTTTGGCATTTAGCTGATGTTTCTCTCTAGAGCACCTTGTGATGAGTTCAACTGTTCAAGCCTCAGTGGCTTTTCTCTTTGCCATCCACTTTCAGCTGAAGCCAGGTGGATGTTTGCGTTGAATCCACCAAACTGTGCGTTTGCAGCCAGTGATTTGTGTGTGTGAGAAATGCAGCACGCTGCAGCGAGAATAGCAGAAAGATTTAAACCATGTAAACTTTCCCAAGTGGAAACTGCAGGCAGATTTTCTAAGAGCCAATTGAATTGAGACTGCCCGGTAAAGTATTCATCTGGTGACCGTTACCTAGCAAACAACTTAGCAACAACATGCGTTTCATCTAAAATAACTGGTACATTTGGTGCGCTGATATAGTAAACGAATCATCTACATTTGTACATCTTTCTCCCTACACTCGCTAAGGGGATTTTGTGAATATCTGCTAGTCTCTGTGAAAGCAACTTTAGAGCTCTGACATTACACAGAAGTAATCATAACGTGAACAGGGGGCAGTACCTGGTTTTATTCAAATGGCTCAGGTTAGGAGAAGAAATGGGAGATAAGAGAAAATATAGAGTTGTCATTTTTTTCAGTTAATGTTACAACCTTACAAGGGTTTAAGGGTATGATATGAGGCAGGGGAAATGTCTAATTATCTCATAAAATTGTTACGAACTCAGGAGGGACCCAAAAGCAAGACACAGACAGCGTGGTGTTTGGTTAGAAAATAATTTTATTAATAGCAGCCGATCTGGATGAGGCGGGAAATCTGGTGGCAGCAGGAGTTGAGAGTGATGGAGGAAATGTTATGAGCGGAGGGAATGAGGGGAAGCATAGCTGGCAGGCAGACAGCTGATGACCTCCTGGGACACAGGAGAGACAGGCACGTACATGAAGGTACAGAATCTACGTATTGTGGCGAAGAAAGGCTGAGGAGCCGGGGTTGATGTGCTGCAGGCAGATGAACTAACGAGAGGCAGGTGAGCAGGACGTACAGAGCTGGGATGAAGGATGAGCCATGCCAACACACACACTCAAACAGGAACATATAGAGAAACAGACAGGGAAGGAAACACTGTAACAAAAATAAATAATAAAAACACATAAAACAAACATCAAGTCTATGTAAAAAGTAGGAAATAAGTTTCTGTCCTTCAGAGGTGATGCTGCAGGGACATTCAAAATTAAGTGAGGTAAAAGGAGCGGCGCGCTATCGATTTAAAGCCGTCAAGCTAAGAGTGCGATGACAGGCCTTCACAGAGGCTGCTGGGAATCGACTGATGCAGGGACGTTTCACAGTGTGTGGCAACTTCTGCTTGTGCCAAGACTTTAATGAGTGGCAGTGTTTAGCAGGAGTGGGAGGCTTGAAAAGCAATCAGATATGGCTCTCAAGAATTAGTTGGCTTTTGTTGTAATGCTTTAAGTGCTGTTAAAGACACCCGAAGCCAACCCGACAGCTCTCAACAAAATTATAGCAACTCTAAGAGATTTATATAAAGCTAGTTTATTTTGTTAGATGTTAAGATTGTTATGTGGATGCGTGGGACTTCAGTTTAAGGATTCTATTCAAGGAAGAGTAAATGTAAGGCAAATGTATTGCTGTTGATTTTTTTCTTCCCACTGAATCTATGTTTTCGTTTCTGCTACCCCACATATATCATCCAGTTCTTCCCCAGCCCAGACCATCCTGCTGTTTCTGTGTTACGTGCTCTGTCTCACAAAGCGCTGTCGTCTCAACAGTTGGTCGAGCCGGTCAGCCAGGGGGCGAGTCTGATCATTTGTGGTATCGGCCGAGCGTCTGAACAGTCTAGACCTGACGTGAGGTTCAGAATGGGTGATAAACCTGCTTGCTGTCAGTCTCAAACTGACCGGCCTGTCAGACTCTGACACTCTGGGATAAGAATGAATACGAACCCTGTGAACTGTCTCTCCCATTTGTCAAGTCAGAAGCCTCGCCCTGCATGTGTTTTATCTCTGCATTTGAATATTTTGCTTAAAGTGTCTCTCACCTTGCTTTGACGTAAATCCTAAAAATTCCAGCTTTTCTCTGTGTTAGCGCTTTGGGCCTCAGGGGTGATGAGGAAATAATAATTCCTGCTTCCCCTTAAGATGCCTGCAGGCAAGAGACTCCCGATTGGATCAGAATTTGAACTCTGGAACCTTGTTTTCTTTCCTTCCTTCCTTCCTTCCTTCCTTCCTCCCTGCATTTCCCCCCTTACAAAAGGATATGAATGTACACACACACAAAAGTACACATAGCTTTAATGCTTCCCCCTGCCTCCCTCTGACGTGTGATTGTCAGAAGCTGAGCTGTCACTTCCACTGACATACAACAAAGCTCAGGGGGGGGAATTAATTTCTGAAGCGATTGCTCACCAGGTTTCACACCTCTGCCCGGCTTTAGGACAGGATCCACCTTCTGCGATTGGTTCCTTCTTTATCTCAAAGCATTCGTCTTCTCTTCCACATAACCCCCTGGCTTAAAGTGAAATGAGTAGCGAATAAAACCCCAAGTTCAAACAATCTGTTCGCTGACTTTGAAGAACTTTTCTTCCCCTTAAATGCACATGCTGACATTCTAGGAACAACACCTGCAAAGCATTTGTTCTTAGATTGTAAGTGAGTCATATCTAGAATGTGTAGTTTCTCCTGCCCTGGTATTTACCTATCCATATAATCACTAACCAGACAAGGAAGTAAATACTTTCAACTCATTGTTGTACTGCTTCTGTAACTGTTAGGTAACATCATACTCAAATATTATCTGGCAAAATTCCTGCTTTATTTTGTCTCCCTTACCCGAGAGAATACGTTGGGGGAATAAAAGATAACAATAGTTCAGTAAGTAGATAAATAAAGGCAACACAGGGATTGTATAAAGTGTTGAAAGACTGGAAAATGCTTAATTTTAACCATTATCTTTTCGAGGTTAGGAATATGCTTGAATTCAACATAATCTGGTGTTTTATCATCTACACAGTCACTCATATTTGAAAGGAAACGATCCCATCATCATATTTGTTTGTTGTCTCCTGGTATTTATGGTAACAATTTAGATGTGATGATAAAGCCTTCACTTGAATAGGCTGTAATGTATGAAGTGATTTTTTGATTAAAGTTGTAATTAATATTTTAGTTGTACTCGTAAATAAAATGGAACAATTCATTGAATGTCTCACCAATCTACAGAGAAGATTATGAGAGATGTTTGATGTCAGACTGGTCTGACATAGCAAAAAATAAATAAATGCACGACTCAAACCACAACCACAAGACACAACTTGACTAACTCGTGGATGCACTGCATGCTGGGACTAGAGTACCTTTTTACTTTTTGTCATTTGGTCTCATTTGTCAGCAAGTGTCACTGATTGTTACCGTGGAAACTTGGCCTGGTGGTAGGGTAGCTAACTTTTTCTAGAAATAGGTCTTTGGGGTCTACAATACCCAGAGGTGGAAGAAGTACTCAGATAATTTACTGAAATAAAAGTTGCAAAGTCATGCATTCAAAATGTGTCTTAATTAAAAGCAGAAAAGTATTAACATCAAAATATACTTAAAGTACCAAAAGATAAAGTACTCATTGTGCAGAATGGCCCAATTATAGAATAATGTGTATCTTATTATTGGATCATAATTATTGATGCATTAGTGTGTAAACATCACTTTAATGTAACAGTTAGTAAATTTCTTTAAAGAATCTCTTCAAAACCTTAAATTGGACTTTTAGTGTTGATGTCAATTGAAGTGTTTTCTGAAGTCATATGAATGGGTAGCTGCTTTGGAGATATATGTTGGCGTAACATAAGCTTATCTGCGTGGGTATACATTAGAAGGTTTTTGTGTTCTACATAATTGTAAGCCACTGCGCATAAACAATCTACAGTAGCTATAGCTGATTTCAAACATTTTTCAGAAAGTCTAGTTTGCTATTTTGCTTCTGGCAGCTTATATGTTGAGTTAGACTATGCGGCTTTGGGTGATAGCAGGATTTGAAGTGTGGTTTGGGGCACATTAGTTGTTCACTGAGCAGAACTGTATAATGATTGTGGGGGGTTTATCAGTAAAGGAAATAATTACTGAACATTTAATATCCCCATTTAATGTATTTCCTCTCAATTATGAGCAATAATTGGTATACACACATAGCCACACACACAATGTCTAATGCACCACCTCAGTCAAGCATAAACGCACACTTCCCCAGTTCTACTGGCACACTGGCAGTAGTAGTAGAGTTCCTGGAAGGCAGAAAGCGGGAGTCTGCCTGTGTACATAAACTGAGCTCCCATGAGGCTCGTTATGCTTCACGCTTGTCTCCGTCTGTAACGACTCCCCCGGCTGCCACCCATGGCAGCTTTACCCCACACCAGCAGAGCCCCTGAGGAAATTCATCTAAATTACTCATCAGATCTAGACTCGCAAGCCGGCAGGTGACTGAGACCATCTGGGGCCAGAACAGTGTGGGCTTAAGTTTACTGCAGTGAACCGTACACGACATGTGCTTGATGTGACTAAAGGTAGTGTTAGATATTGCTAATCTTCATTTCTTGTTTGGATCAGCTGTGTTGGTGTCCATGTTACTTGGGAAAATGTTCTGCTGTACAGGACGTGATGCATTATGTTTCTGGAGGTGGTTTTCAGTGTCTTTATCATCATTATGGAGACAGAGCATAGACAGTATATAAAGATGGACGTACTGTACAACAATTAAGCCAAAATATGCCAGATACAGGTGCTGCCATATTGCGCTGGTGATGTCATTTGAAGCCAGAGTCTGTGCAGTAGTGATCTGCAGTGAAGATCAAGGTCCCACCCATACACCTGCCTGAACCAATTACAAGCACACTTACAGTCGTCAATCATGCCGTCACAGCACTTTTTATAGCATCAAAAAACAAATGAAAACCAAACTTATCAGAAAAATGAACACTAACATACATCAACGTGATACATAACCCATACGGAAATATATCTACATATAAAGTAAAACCCTATATGTACATATACAGTACATATAGGGTTTCACTTGAATGGGAAAGTGTGTCCAAACTTTTGACTGGTACTGCATGTATAAACTATATGAAACCTATTAGAAATTGGGACAATTTCACATATTGACATATGTCTTTAATTGCCCCCCGGGGACAAATAAGGTTTTTTAATTGAATTGAATTGAATGTCTAGACCATAGTATGTATGTTTATGTATTTATAATGTTTTACATTTTAATTAACTTGCACACATACATTCAATATATAACACATATGGTTGCAACATATAATACCATATAATAATTCATCATATAGATATTTTTAATGCATGTGCATTTTACTTTGGGTATTCCATATTATAAACCTGTATCTTAATATATACAGAGAATTAATGTATGTGATAATAATATATGGCCTTATATGTAACATATATGGCAACATCACTCTTGATACAGGGCCAGATATGTCATATATTACATTTATGTATGGGAAGAACTTCCTAAAATTACAGAAATCATCTTTGGAAAAGTTTTATTTGACGTATACTTTAGTTTGGCCCATGTCCAATCTGCTAACATGGAGGGGGCGGGGCTAGTATGACGTATACTGCAGCCAGCCACCAGGGGGCGATCCAGATGTTTCGGCCTTACTTTTGGGCAACTGTCATGTCGTCCATCTTTATATACAGTCTTTGCTTTTTACCACCAGTATTAACCAATATTTTTGTGGTGTTTTTGCGTTTGTGCTAATAAAGTAGAATTTCCAGAAACTGGCCACGAGCCACATTCCACAGAGCTGCTGAATGGCAAAAGCTCAAATCCCTCTTCTGATCAGTCCGTTGAAAAACAATGGTGAATTCAGCCTTGGCTAAAAGGCCCTTTTCTAAAAATACCCTCCTATCATGCAACATAGATGAGCGCATACTTGTGGCTTTACTGTCAAGAAAAGATGCCCTAGGAGAGTGTTTTGACACCGCCAGGCTTCCCGTTCTCAGCAGAGACATGAATAAGTAACAGGGCCTTGCTTTTAGCATCCTGGTGTCTCTCTTGTGTGTGTGTGTCTTGTATGAGGTCTGGACTATGGCAGCTTGCTCTGCATTTTTTTGTAATTTGAAGCTTTGGGGGATTGGAGACAAGTTTGTGTATATGAATGTGTGTTGTGTTGTCCATGCTTGACAAAAAGGGAGCTTGTTTGTTTGTGTGTGTGTGTGTGTGTGTGTGTGTGTGTGTGTGTGCATGTTGCTGAGCAGCAGGATCCCGGCTGTCACTCTGCAAAGCAGTGACAGTCTTGGTGAAGCTGCACGGCTCGTCAGTGCTGCTGTAAGCAGCAAGGAGATTTGGAGGAGAAGGTTTTTGCCATCAATGACAAAGCCAGTCGTTATATAAGTTTCTGTGTAGTTCATCGCTGCCAGGGGCGCCACTTAGGAAGAAAATATCCTCTCTCTCGTTGCACCTGAAACGGCAGCGCTTCAATGTGTCTGCTTTCTATCTTTCTGAAGTTTTCTAGCACTTGTCAGTCTCTCTTTCTGTCTCTCAAACATTTGTCTTTTTTCAGCCTTTCCACCTTAACTAAGAGCACGCAGGCATGCAGACTAAACTTAGCAAACTGTGATGGTAATTGGAAAAAGTTTTATCGCCAATTTGAGTACCTACTTGTGCAGGTGCTTGCATACAGATATATTTCCTCACAAAAAAATTGCAGCCCACGCAAACACACTAATTAGCCATCCATTCATCCAGAGAAGCTCAACGGAAAGTTTCAATTTTTTGGAAGCAAAGTTTTCCACTCCTTTTTTTTCTCTGTCTTTTTTTGGATGTTGCTCTCTGTATTCATCATGAATCTTAATATTTCTCTTAATTTCCTCCAGAGGAAGCTGATATCCTCATTAATTACTGTACTCACTGAATTAACAAGTGAAGTCAAGTAGTTACAAAATGGGCAGTGATGAAATAAAGACATCCTGCCCTACTTCATTTTTCTGAATGTGAGTTTGGAGACCAACAAACCCTGCTGCACTGCTGAAAATGTCTACAATCAAGTGAATTGAGTAATATCTTTCCTTCCAAGCCTCAAATGTCCACAAGTGCTGTTTCACTGATTAACAAGGAGCCTCTGACTTAAGCAATCATTCATCCATTTTAGTCTGAATTCAGCCTGCAATGAATGCCCATTTGTTTTATTTTGTGAGAAAATCTTGTTTTGTATTTGTACTATAAATAGCCCCCTAATTATTCCCCTAAATGGAGGATATCCCTTATCTTTTTAACAAACGGACAAAAACTTTAGAACTTCAAGAACTGTATAGTAGATATCACAATCATTTTTCTTGTCACTTTCTATTCATTTGCATCACACTTGGTGGATCAGAGCTCACTTTCTTGTGTAAACTTTACATTTGATTGTGTGTTGTTAGTATATTCTGTTATGGCACCTTTTTCTTCTCTGAGCCATACTCTCAGCATGATGATCTTTGGGCCATATGCTCCTCTGACTGTGAATCACAGCTCTGTCTGTCAGAGGCAGGTTATTCATCTGCTCAATATGACTGAGAGGTGAAAGACAGTATGGCCCTCTGTGTCTTAACGGAATATTCTAACCACATTCATTTTGAGATATGGTCACAAAAACTTGTTTCTGTAGTAAGATTAAGTTTTTCTGTCATGTGCATTAACAACTCCCTTTTCATGGAGTTTTAAAGTCATGTTGTCAAAAACTCTGGTTTGACATTTTGGGAAATATGCTAACTGCCAGTTAGCTTAGCTTATTTTAGCGTAAAGTCAGGAAACAGCTAGCCTGGTCCTGTCCACAGGTGAAAGGGTTTTCATTTTGTTGCCTTTTAACAGAGCCATGGTAGCTGTGTTCCCCTATTTTCAGTATTCAAGCTAAGCTAACAGGCTGCTGGCCCAAGCTTCACATTTAAAGGACAGACATGAAAGTTGTATCGAGTTTCTCATCTAACACTCGGCAAGAAAGTAAATTAGCACGTTTCCCAAACTGTCAAACTATTTAAGTTGAAATTCTTTGTTAATGTTAATTCTAGCAGCCACTGTTGAATAATAATTTACAAAATACTAAAATATAGAAGAGATTCAACTTGATTAAAGTCGTTCAAGGTGCAGCAAGGTTCATCTTCTGGCTTGCTATGACTGCAGAAACAGAGTGACAGACTCACACAGATGGCAGCAAGCACACTCTGGAGATGTCCCAGGTACTGTAGGTGATCTGTCCACCTGGTCTCATCAGGTTGGACCCGAGGGTGACAAGGCTGAAGGGTTAATGATGGGAGGGATTCTCAGTAATTGATGACAGGTCCCATATGGTGGGTAATTTCAGCCTCATTACCTGCCATATTTCTTTTGTAAGTGACTGCATGAAAAATACTGGACTTGGGAGGCTAGCAAAACATTATGTTTAGATTTGCATAGCCATCCCCAGTATTACAAATATTTTCTTTGGACCCTTTGTCTTTAAATGATATAAACTCCACTCAATATCCTGAAATAATATAACAGAACTAAGTTGGTACCATTTATTACACCATTAGCATCACAAGCTACATCCAGACCATCCTCCAGCCTTACACCCCCGCCCGCCAACTACGGTCTGCTTCTGAGAACCATCTGGCGGTTCGCCCTCTCAGAGATGCCCGCTCACACTCAAGACTTTTCTCCTACCTCGCCCCCCAGTGGTGGAATCAGCTCCCCACATCCGTCAGACAAACAACCTGTCTGACCACTTTCAAGAAACGACTAAAGACTAATTTGTTCCGGGAATACAACAAATGTGACACATTGGCTCCATAAAGTACAGCATATCGTGTGACATGTTATTATATGAGAATTGTTGTCTAGCTTGATTGTGCTGTGATTGATAATGAACGGACATAATCTATTTCTAGATTTAATGCTCTTTTAGATTTTGCCACTGGCAGCGATGTACTTACCTATAGCACTTGTGATTCATCACCAGC
>JAVQJD010011083.1:0-18840 GCA_036023655.1 Nannoperca australis
CATCAAACCAAGTTTTTACATGTGCCCCCCCCCCCCAATGCGCGTGTGTTTCTGATCTGACCGTTTTCCTGAAAGAGGAGAATGTTTCCTGTTTGAGCAGACTGGCGGGTTCACCAAGGAGTCGGGAGGTGGGGGGGGAAGGGGGGTCGGTTGCTCAGCCGACGTCTGGTTCTGTTGAAGCAGATTCCCCACATCTCCATCAAACAGCAGCCCTGTTTTGGCACGGCTCTGAAAACTGACCCGGTGGTCACTGACGTCTGGGGGGTATGCGGAGGAACTGAGGCTGCAACACCCTTTGCTTCTCTCTCGTTTCCCTCTCCAACTTGAAAGAAGCAATGGTTGTGTCTCGTAGCAATTACTGCCAGTCTGAGGAGAGGTCTTGTTCATTTTGCTTCGTTGATCTCAAATCAACAAGTGAGCTGCAGTTATCATGACGTTTCCTACAGGGGTCTTTGTGGCCTTGTACTAAACCTAAATCTCGAACATTTACCGAGGATTACTTGAACTTTGCAACAGAATATTTGTTTGTATCTGCCTCTCTCCATTGAGGCATACGTTTTAAAGGCTCGCCCAAGCACACCTTGAGAATGTGTGCAGATGTGCAGCGGTCCATGTCCACTTGTGCATGTGTTTTCCTTACTGTCAGTCTTTGATTGAACAGAGTAGCAGTGTGTTGAACAGGGTCATCCACTGACAAGAGCAGTAAGCAATTTTATGTTGATGTTCTTCAACCTGAAATATGATATAGTAGATGGGAGAGAGAGTGTGTGTGTGTGTGTGTGTGTGTGTGTGTGTGTGTGTCTGCCCGGCCTTGTCCAGACTGGTTCCTGTTTTGCTAATAAAAGAGATCTCTTTTTAGTTTTGGATACTGATCTCTCCACACAAGTTTAAAGATCTCATTCACGGTTCACACTGCATTTGCCCCTTTAATGTCTCACAGCAGGCCTTCAGTCCCAGGCCGTGATTCATGGAGTGACAGGTCTGCCTCTGGCCGCCATAAGGGCCCAGTCAGGCAGGGTCCACACACATATACACACACACACACACACGCAGACAAAAACACGTTCTGCCAACTCTTACATGCGTGCATCTAACACTCCTATCCTTTTCACATCTTTATTCTTGTAGACTTTTACTCTGTATGACATGATTACAATAAATCGTAACAGTGAAACATCTTCTTTGCTTTTTTAAATGTTTTCTGGTGGAACGTGGTTAAGTGTTTTCCTCCTCTTGCATCAGCTGATATTCTGGAACTGTTTCGTAGCGCAGACCCAGAATTTGACATGTAGAGGGGTTTTCCTGCTTCCTCACACGGAGACCGCCGTAAGGCCCACGAGAGTTTTGTTGCGCAGTTAGAGAGGCGCAAAGAATTTGTTCCAAGAGTATTCACTTTGAGGGCATATCTACCCCGCCTGTCCCAGGTGCGTTTGGTGTGTTTTCCAAAGCATTCATTGTTTTGTTTGTTTCGTTTCAGTGTTTCCGGGCACTGTGCTGTAAAGGACCCCCGCCGCCAAGACCAGAGTATGACGTGGTGTGCATCGGCCTGACAGGTGCTGGAAAGACCAGCCTGCTCTCACGCCTCTGTAGTGAGGGCAGCGACGGCATCATACCCACAACAGGTATGTGCACATAACATATGGATCGGAGTAAAAATGTGCTTACTTAAATAGAAGTTCGCATCCTCCACAGATATGCTCATCTCCCGTCCCTCACATGTGTTTCTTGCAAGCTTTCCAAGCTTCTGAAATGCCCTCCGGTTTAAAGAACACGTTGTTCTCTGGATTAGAATCACAGATAGATGATACTATCCAGGTATTACCGCTCTCCAATAGGGGGAAGCATGTCTTCAGTCTTCCAAAGTCCCAGTGCTCGTACCAGAAACGCTCTGCTGTATCTCACCAGCCAATACTCCGCTTCTTTCTTCTAGTCAAGTGGGAGGCTGGTGTTAAGTGTGTCCAGAAGAGAAGGCTTTAGGGTTAGCACATCATTCTCTTGGTAGTCAATGCTCTGCTTTCCATATACGCAATGCAATCCCTCAAGGACACTGACATTCCTCTTTCCTCTCCTGGCTTTGTCAGCAGTCAGCTTTGAGCTGTAGCAGAAGTCCCATTTTAGATTTAGTCATTGTGCACTTTCACCAGTAGAAGCTAAATATAAAGTTATTCCCAAATGTGCTGCCTGTAACCATTAGTGTGTATGTCTGTACGACAGGGGGTTGTTCAAGGGAATGAACACCTGCTTGATACTGCAGCCGAGTAGGCCTTGATAGATAAAATATGTTGATTTCGAACCTTAGCAGAGAATTATTTTAGTGCACTTCCCTGAAATGAGATTTGGCTGTCGGCACTGTTTGCATCTGCCAACATCTACAGAGGGAAGATCATGAAGAAAATGAGGGAAAAGTCTCTTGTGGTTCCCCCACTTCTTACTTCATGATTCTATACTGTTTGTAATGTGCTTAAAACCCACATTTAGCAGTTAATTCAGATGTTTAAAAAAATCATAATCGCTTGTCCACCGTCTCTCCTCCTGTTTGTGAATGTTTCCAGGAAAGGAATTCCCACCAAGGCAATTTAGCATAATTTGAACAACATTAACTCTCTTCCTTCTGCGGGTTTCTTTACCATTTCCCACCGTATGCAACCGCAGAAACAATCCTCATAATTCATGGTAGAACTTTAAACATTAGTTCTGTGCTCCGTTAACTCCAACATAGAACAAAACACTTTTCTGTTTAGCTTTTCTTGTTTTTCTGTTTTCCTAACCCGGACCACACAAAGTGTTATTCTCTGTCATTTTTACAACACAAATATGTTGTCAGTTCGCTTTGTGTTCACCAGCTGGTGGTTTGGAAAAGGTACACCAAATAGCCCGGGGAAACAAAATGATAAAGTGGATTTTCTTTGCCTATTTCTCGCTATTGAAAGGCAATTAAGCCAACATTCCTGAAAGTTGACTCTCATCACTTCTAACATGTGCGATCCACACACACACACACACACAATTTCTTTGTCATTACAATAATGGATTTTCATTTCTCTCCGCTCAGGTTTCAGCATCAAAGCAGTGCCATTTCTAAATGCCATCTTGAATGTAAAAGAACTCGGAGGTAAGAAACGCACGCCCAGCCATAGCCATGTAAAGCTTTCTGAATTTAGTTTGATCATTTCCTCTTTTGTTGCAAAAATATCCATGTGTTGGCCCGGCCAT
This sequence comes from Nannoperca australis, assembly GCA_036023655.1. Taxonomy (NCBI): domain Eukaryota; kingdom Metazoa; phylum Chordata; class Actinopteri; order Centrarchiformes; family Percichthyidae; genus Nannoperca; species Nannoperca australis. Next base: position 3,214 of record JAVQJD010011083.1, read on the forward strand.
GACACTTTCTTTTGGGCCAAAACAATGTTGAAAAGTGCACTTGCGAGCCAAATCGCGGCTAGCAAGATAACGTCAGCTGCTAACGCACTTAGAGTGGGGGTGTAAACAGCCCCTCATACAGCATGTGAGCTGAACAGACCAGCGTATGATTGCTCGTCATAGCATTGTTATGCATTTTACTCTGCCAATTGGCGACTCAATAAAAACGGACAAGATTTACCTTATTATACAAATGTACAGATTTTTTAAATAAAAAAACAAAGTTTTTTCTTTTACATGATAAAACCTGTTCTGATATCATCTCATCTCTCAACATGAATTGTTTACACACAACAGTGTACGCCAAGGATGCAAAAGCGTGTTTGTTTTTACCTCCAGTAGCATCACACCTTTGTGTACAGACGTCAGACTTGTTAGTGTTTTTGGAAGTGGCTGTACAGTCTGCACCCTCTTATTCCTGGAAATGTACAGTGCTCAAGGAAGCCGTTTAATAGCGACAGATGAGGGATCTTGAGGTGGAGATGCGTAAACAGAACAAACGCAATGCAGGCTTCCAGTCCTTAAAGGGAGCCTTAAGAGAGGAATAAATCAGTACCCTTCCCCTACAAGCAACTTAGTGACACAGAAAATGTATTGGATTGTTGAGATTTGAAATATTTGATGTTGTTTTCTGCGCGATAGAGGCACATGACAGGTGCAGAGCACGTTTTGAAGGCTCACCCAACCTAGCCTCCGGAAAAGATGGAAAAACACACAGACACAAAGAGGCACCGGGAGACCACCAACGAGGGTGCTACCAAATTTGGACAGAGCGCATTAGTTTTTTTTTGGATTGGTTCAAAGCAAGTCAGGTGGGACATTATTGTGATCGGAGAAACTCCGGTCCCATGGATGACACGTTTCATTTAGATAAGTTAGTATAGGCTGCCACCACGGCAAAAGATGATGAAATCTGTTCTTTGTCTCTTTGCCCCCACCCCCCCGCGTGGACCCATACTCCCCTGCTCTTTTTTTTTGTAAATACAGAAGCACAAGAATTTTTGCGAATTTATGGTGCGATCCGTTATGCGTGGGGTGGAGAGGGTAAAAACAAGCATATGATGTCTTGACGCCTCCACTGACTACTTTTTATTTGGGGGGAAGTATCAGATTTAGGTTTCTGTCCGAGGTGAAATGCTGACCTACAGCCCCGTTTTGCTGAGCGAAGGCGTGCTGTTCTAGTTCCAAATGTATGTGACGTAAATGTGGCGTCAGGAGAGTTGGTGCTCTGGCATAGATTTCCACTGGTCAGTTTCGATACAGTGCATTTCCAATCGTTTTCTCATTAAGGCAGATCCTTTCCGCACAGTTTGTAACTTACTCAACACTTCCCATTTCTGTCAGTATTCTTTTTTTTTATCCCCTTTCCCCATGGCTTTAAAACAAGCAAACATGCCTGGTTTAGTTTTATGTTATTTTGCACTGCATCAGTGATGTCGAAAAATGATACAAGATGTGACGCACAGACATCAGTATTCCTCACCCCAAAGATCTTGATTTACACAATACCTTTGTGGCTCGTTCCTTTCACTCAGCCTTGACTAGGCAAGGCAGAAGCGCTTGTTGAGAAGCATGAAGAAGTGAAGCACTTCCCGTGCATTTCCTTCTGTCCTCTCCCAACGGAAAGCCCATTGAATGTCAATGAGGTCTTCCGTAAGAAATGTGAAGCAGGTCTTGCGTATGCAGGTGACCTTAACTGCCGCAGATCGGAAAGAACATTTAAGGGCCCAGCGCTGATGCATTAACTATTATACGTGAGTATTTGATCTTTTTTAGTGGAGCAATTAGAGCAGTTAAAACCATGAAATCCTTACTCATAAAAGTCCAAGCCTTCACACTTTTTTTTAATTTGCAGTTATTCTATCCTTGCTGTTAGCTTGGCAGGGTAAACCTGATTATTGCGCAACCAGCTCCATCTGGGAGACAAAAGCAGTGTAAGTCGAGCGAGCGAGAGAGTGACCCTAACGTGGCACTTGGAGTGTGCTTAGTAGCCAGATCTCCCCTCTATCATTAAAATGTTTAAGGCTATGAATCCATGTAAGTGTAGTTGACTCACAACTGTTACTTGCTAAGCCTGGTAATGCATTTCTAACTCTCCCTGCCTTGAGTGCACTTGGCCAGATTGTCATAAGCATAAGCTGTCCTTTAAACCAAAGGCACAAAGCAGCTTATGTACAGGCAACCCTGATGTATGGCGCCTGTAATGATTCAGACCGGGCTATACATTTAAGGTCCCTGCCGTCTTGTGTTCATTTGTTTGTCTGGTTTCTGTTTTTGTTTTGCCTCCCATCCCTTCTTCTCTTGACCATTGCTTCCGGACTGTGCTATTATTTGTGCTTTCTTCGTCTCTCTTTCGATCTTCACTCTTGTCTAGCTCAGCTTGCTTATTGATTTGAACACATTATCTAGGACTGATAAAGCACACTGCCTCACAGTCATTATCAGGCATGTATGTCGTTATTAAGAGTGTTTAAAGGCTTGAAAGTAAACCTAGTTATTGTCTGCTTTTTGCATTGCCCTGATTTAAAAGAATATATAATTTTGGCAAGAAACCAAGTTTCTTTAATTGGAGAAAAGGATTAAGAAAAGAACTGTTAATATATCTGTTCATATATACAAATAACAGGTTTCCTTACTTGGTTTCTACATGTGTGCATATCCATGACAATTTTAATTTTAAACAGGGAAAGTATCGCTGGGAAAGCAGTGTGGTAGGATGAAAGGACAAAATAATTAAATCCAAAGTCCAACTAAAGCTTAAAGCGAAATAAATAAGTTTAAATAAAACAATTTCCACAGCTGAACAGCAGACTGTTTGTGAAAATCTGACACATGTGCACCCTAAAAGGCAAACTGTGTGGTCCCTCACTACAGAGCCGGACCTCTTTCAGAGCAGTCAGTTCAAATGCTCCGAATGAAAACATTCAACATTCATCAGGCTGCAGTGCCACCTATCATTAACGCACCTAAGATATCCTTGATTTGGTAACCTTGGATTAGAAATATGGAAGAAGAGAAATCAAAGTAGACAGTGTTGAAGGAGTGGAAAATAATCTTTTGCTTAATCACAGCCACACATCAAGATATCAGACTGGCACAGCGAGACTATATCACTTTGTATTACTTACTGAGTTAGAAGTAATCAGAAAATGTAATCAGGAGACAAATGGATACCCAGACAGAATTGTGGGTTTTCATTCTAAGATTGCCAGCACGCAGAGATGGATACGCTATTCATTTAATCAGCGGGCGGCAACACTGCAGCAAAACTGGGCATGAACATTGTAAAACGAAAGCTCTTTGTACTCGTCTGAATAAAGTGTAATAAAGTCTTTTCAGTTGGTTCACATTGAAAATCTTGCATCTGGCGATCTTTAGTCTGGCAGGCATTCGCTACCCAGCTGGTGCCAGGTATGGGGATTAGGTGGGAAGGGCACCTCCGGGGACACGGGGAGGAATCTATTAAGTGTGTGTATGAGCGTGTAAATGTGTGTGTGTGTGTGTGTGCGCGCATATGTCTGGACAGTGACGTGACGTCAAGTCTAGACGGGCCATTTCACAGTGTGCATTCATGCCATGCAATGACAGCTGATGAAGGAGCGGTCCTAATAATCACCACTCGTTGCTGTTGAGGCTTTCAATTTGATGTGGAGTGGTAGATATTTGCAAATGCAGTGTTCTTGTTTTAACAGCATTTATCAGCAGCCTTTCCAATACCTTTCTATATTCCTGTATACTTGAAATCAGACAATAAAACATGTTTGCTTCAATGTGGCAATTTTAAAGGATTATGTGCTTTTTTTGTTGTTGTAGATCATGGGTGTGTATGAGACTCCTGATGAATGTATCCATGTGATGCCTGCACTGTGTGTAAATGTGATAGATTTGTGTAAATTTGAATTGGTACATAGTAGAGTCCATCTTATCATCGATTATTAGTCCACCACGCACACATACAGAGATTGTAAGAGGCAAGACGAGCGAAGAACATCACAGAACATTTACCAGTTGTCTATGACCACCAACAGGCAAAGAAAGTATGTGAGCACATCTCTGAAAAAAACACAGAATTTTAGTCATCGCAGACCCAATGTGGTTCTTATTACTATCAAATAGGACCACAGTGTGTGTGTTGCTTTGCTCAGCAAGGATGTTTTTCCTCTGCATAGGAAAAGACTCAACCAAAATTGAAATAATTTGTAAATTGTCCTTTCTGATTTCGAAGTTCTGAGGACAGATGTGTGACTGATCTCTGCAAAGGATATCAGAAAACCCCACATCAAATAGGGTATTTGATGTGGGTTTTTTTTTGTTCTGTTAATACTGGGTAAATTGGTGCATCACAGATACCATAGGGGACACTGCATTAATATCTTCTAGTTAAAATTTCTAAAATGTTCAAAAACAAGAAGTATTTTATTCAAATATACAGGTCAAGTGTGCAATGCCAATGTGGACATATACATTAAACAGGCACAAGCAGCCTATATCTGGGTTGGTTATAGAGGAATATAAATAGTAAGGGGGGTGCTGATTAATCATTACACTTTCAACATTACTTATCTATAACTATAAACAGCCGTGTCAGTCACAGTGACACATGATGAAAATGGCTCACCCACCCAATGGCAAGGAGGGCTCCAGAGTGGCAAGAGGGAATATCCAGCCAAATCATTTACATACGGCAGCATAACTTATTGATCTCAAATATGAAAATTTGCCACATTTCTGAAAACCAGATTTGTCAATTGTGTGCAGGAATGAGAGGGATTGGTGCATGTTTCAGGCTAGGCCTCACACAGGAAGTGTTTACTTAAAAACAGACACTGCTAAGCCTGCAGGTTGATGGTGTATCAACAGCTGAAGTGGTTTCCTCCACACTCCAGCCTCAGTCCCGGCTCATTCCTCAATGAAGTAAGCAAACTTTATTACTAGAGGCCTCCCTCACAAGTCCCCATGCTCCCTCCCATCACTGTATTGTAGCTGTTTTGTTCAGAGAGAAAAACAGTCTGTTTTTTGTTAGGGAGACTTCAAAGAGGGTTGCTTTCAGTGTTTCAGCTATTGAAGAGTGAAAAAAGACCTGATTAAGCAACATGTTTGCGTTTTGTTCAAGATAAAAGCTCGCAAGAAGCGTGAATGATGGGAGGCAGAAACGTGTGAGAAAGTGTTGTTGAAGCCGACTGTAATTCTGAAACCCTACCTGCGTTGATACCCAACAACAAATGGAACAAGCCTCAACAGTAGCCTAAGTTAGACCAAATGGAAATAGGTTTCAACTTTGTTGACTCGTTTTTGAAATATAGACCATCACAAGCGGTTTGAATTTGCGGATGAATTCAGAAACACCAGGGAGTAAACCCAACTGAAGGAGAACCTGCATTCAATTAGAAGACTGTCTGCTTTTCATTTTTGCTGTGTAATTGCTTGCTTATGTTTTACTGGCATTTGCCTCTAAGTTTGGTTTATAAACTCGTAGATCAAGTAACTTGATGAGTGAAACATCATTCTGCACTATTGGCGTCATGACTTCTACAGAACACGTTTTGAGTTTCACTTTTTGTCCCTGAACCCCAACCCCTTAGTCCGTCAACGCAATTTTACTTTGCCTAAATAGAACTAATCAACACTACTTCTGGGCTAGCTTCTGTTCCACTAACCTTTGTCATAATGCAAAGAGAGTGTCATTCCTAAATGAGATGTGAGATTAAACATCATGCTGTGTTTTTTTATGAGGTAAATAAGTTACAGTATGTACTATTGTGCTTGCTTCTAAATTTGAGCATCTCTTCATTTTAGCAAAGGCGTAAAACTACTACGGCTGCAACAGACGATTACTTTCATTATCGATGAATCTACCAGTTGTTATCTTGATTAATTGACTAATTGTTTTTTCTATAAAATGTCAGAAAATAGTGAAAACTGCCTCTTAAAATGTCCAAAAGCCCAAAATGACATTTTCAGTTAGCTTGTTTTTTTCAGAGCCAATTTCCTGTCACACAAGAAAAAGAAAAGCATCAATCCTCACACGTTACAAACTGGACCTGAGTAATGTTTGTAATCTTTGATTGAAAAATGACCTGACCAATTAATCAAATAACTATATATAATAGATTTTCTATTGATCAATTAATCGCCTAAAACCTACAGCTAGAGGCTTTACTTCAATTCCTTGAATTCAAAAGCACAAAGCTACTGTATATCAAAGTGTACGGCTGGTTTACTTTTGTGATGACGCAACAGAAAAAGAATCATAAGAAAGGTTTTTGTTGAAAGGGAAAGTTGGCCGTATCAGTAATGAGTGGTAGCCCTGGTAAGCGTTTCACATAAGTGGCCTGTAGCAGTTGGCTGCGCATACGCAATGAATCATGTCTATGAAGCATACCACATCTACATACAGTGCAATCATTAAGATTCATGTCTCCCATGAAACCAGGCATAAATGTTAAACATTCATAAATTGAATGCAATACTTTGAATAACATTTTATTTTCTGCCGGTCTTCATTAGAAAGGGAAAAAGTCTTGCTTCGTTGAGTGAGTGAGTGAGTGAAAGGGAGGGAGGGATATGCTGGACGAGGTGTTTTCCTCAGATCAGATTTCTATCCATTTGATCCTGGAGAGGGTTACTATCTGACATCACAGACTGACATCACACACTTGTTGTTTTCCACAGTTTGATATTGTCATAAATATTGAAACAATAGCATATCTTTTATTATGCAGAACATGATTAAAAACATGATTATAGCTACAAAAGGTCTGTAGTGTTCAGACTTTTTATAAAATAAATGCATGCCCTTTTTTTGTCTGCTAGTATACTGCTTCTATTCGTACAGATAAATCTGTTATGTCAAGATTTCCAGGAGAGTGAAGTTTAATGGGATAACCAGTTAAATATCTTGCACAAACACTAGGGGTAAACTTTACGTTTAAGGTTTATTCCCTCAAGACAGGAGAGAAAATATAATAGATGATGCATCATTTTTTAACAACTCAAACAGGGATTAAATCCATCTTGGAAAAAGCAAAAGATACCAATTTCTTTTGCCAAGGATAGCCTCAGTAGACGCTTATGTAATTAAACCACAAGAAATGGTTTATGATATTTTGTTCTGACTGGAAATTGTTGTTCTCTTGCCATTACTAACACGATGGCTTGCTTTGTCGCTCTCTGCACCTCTCTGCACCTACACATAAAACCGCAAGTGAAAAGGATGTTGAAACCCATTCTTGGAAATGCAAGTCATAACTTAAGTTTGAAGTAGACACAAGAAGAGTAGGGAGCACAGTTGCAATAAAAAAGTGTCCAGTTGTGGACTCTTCCTCCAGGTGCATCCAACCAAACACACCAGAAGATTGGACTACACTGTGTGATATTTTTAATGGGTTGATTATAAGGAATTAAGTCATTGATTCAATTAGGTAATTGATTTTGCTAAAGCCATTCATGATTTCATACATACATAGAAAACCAATACAGTGAATGAAAGAGGTAATACATCTTTCAACTGATGAGTCAGTACTGGACAGTGTCTATTTTGCTATTTTTACTTCTTGTTTATGAGTGAAATCTAAAAGTACAAAACATGTTTGTTATTTGTTTTCTTATAATTACAAGCTCTATATAGAGGATAAACAAGCATGTTTAAGGACAGAAAAGTAGAAGGGAGAGGGAAAAACGTGCAAAGGAATGAAGCCCTTGTTTGATTAATGATTTAGGGCTTCCTGCATCACCCAGGAATCATGACGTCATGTTTGGAAATCCTCCTGTCAGACCAATAGGTGGCAGAAGTTGCCAACAAGATCCACTGTGATATGACTGACATTCCACCATTTCCAGGCAAAGATGAGAGAAACTTCTTAGTCAATCTCTCAAGTGCCACTTTGTCTGATAGCTTTCCACTCCAGTGAGAGGTGTGAGTAGAAAGAGTGGGGGAGGGAAGAAAGGAGGGAGGGAGGGAGGGGAGAGCATGAGGGGAGGGAGGTAAATGTCACTGAGTGCACTTCGTGATGTTTAAACATTTGCCAGCCTCACAGTTCGTCACTTCTTGGCAATTACCTTACTATGAGCAACAATAACAAAACAACAGTTCACAAGATTGCAAAGGAAGTAACCTCACCAGATGGAGGAGGATAATTTTAACCAGAGAAAGTACAACCTTGTCGAGGCAAATGCATTTACTTGCGTATGCAATGCCATAGGTCCTTCTGTAGTTGTGTGTATGTGGTGCTGGCAGGTTTGGTGAGTGTGTAGAAAAAAACATTTAGAACTATTGAATGGAAAACATGTTTTGAAAAGGACAGCATTCAACTGAGTTAATTAAATGTAATTGAAGTGTTAGAGCAGAGTACAAGACACACATTTCTTTTATAATGTAAGATATAAATCTGAAATTTCAATAGCTGTGGTGTATTTGATTTAGGAAACGGGCCTTGTTGATGTACATGGCTGGTTCTCAAGTAAAATGTTCCCCCTCCATACTGACTTACCTGAGCATCTTTGAAAGTAAAATATAAACATTTTTAGAATAAACATTCAGAATTCATTACTATTTTCAATAGAATTACATTTTATTTATATAGCGCCATATGATAACAAAGTTATCTTAGGCCACTTTTGTGTGTGGAGCAGTTCAAGACCAACTCTCATATAGGGAAAACTCCCTTTTAAACCTTGAGCAGAACCAGGCTCTAGGTGGGCAGTCAACATTAATAAAACTAATTTTAATAGCAGTTTAATAGCAATACTAATAATGAGAGCAGTAACAATAATAGCAACAACGGCAGTTGAGCAGAAACACTGGGGCAGCAGGTGCAACCACAGATCCAGACTCTACAGTGCCGGAGGCAGAAATACCTGCAGAAAGCTTTAGAAGGAGAGAGAGAGAGGGGGGCGAGAGACGCCCACAGCTAGGGGAAGAAGGTGAATTAGTAACAAGCATTAATGGGATATGAGTGTGTACAAATGGAGAGGGAGAGGAAGAGAGAGGAGCTCAGTGCAGTCTCCCAGCAGTCTAGGCCAACAGCAGCATAACTAAGGGGTGGCTCAGAGTTCACCTGAGTCAGCCCTACTATAAGCTTTATCAAAGAGGAAAGTCTTAAGCCTGCTCTTAAATGTGAGGAGGGCGTCTGACTGGAAGCTGGTTCCACATAAGAGGAGCTTGATAGCTGAAAGCTCTGGCTCACATTCTACTTTTAGAGACTCTAGCAACCACAAGGAACCCTGCATTCAGAGAGCGCAGTGCTCTAGTAGGGTGATAAGTTACAATGAATGAATGAGGAAATCTAAATAATTTTTTTCTTTTTCTGTGCTAAGGATAAACTGGGAATACTACCTTTTGTATTGACACGCCACCTTAAATCTGTCTTTTGGGTAACAACTCACCTCCAGTTGGCTTGAAATTTGTAGTTTCCTCATTAAAGGAGATTAGTGGCTTATGTTCAGTCAGTTACAATGGATTCCAATAGTCACAAGAAAGGAGCAAGATGTCCCAATGCTAAAGGAGCATGAGTAACATGGAGGATATGACTAGCATATCATGGTTTGTGGTGTTGAGTGAGTTTGTCAGCATCAATGAAGAGAGGGCGACAGCAGAAGCTGTCATCGGTCAGTCAGTCCTAACCTTAAAAATAACTTTTTTTTTTCATGGTCTGAATAGTAATATCATAAGCATGTGTCCTAAATGCTAAGCAGAAACTACCTTTTCTCACTGCTATGTAAAGGAAGAAAGGTTGTAGATGCTTGTAAAAGGGTGATCATTTCCAGATTTCCAGTTTGCAGACAGGGCATTAAGCCAGGTTTTATTTTTCTGCTGAAGCTCCAGCGCATAACAGACAGATTCTTTTTTTTTCTTTTTTTGACAGAAGCATGGTAGATGAAGATTTTAAAGGGACTTTATTGCCCGGAAATTAGCCTGTCAGGTAAAGTCCTAGGCACTTTAGCCCCACTAAGCTTTACTAATCACATGTAATGCAATGTTTTGCTTTGGGTGAGAATTGGGAATGGTTATGGTCAAGGCAGTGGTTGGGGTTGGGTTAGCTTCAACCAAATCCTTTGAAGCAGATGGGATGTGGACAGACCCTGAGCAAGTGCCCTTACATGGAATAAGTGCACAGGATGTTCCTAAACATTTCTCTATTAAAATGGTCCTCCTCGACAGCATTGCCTACACTGACAGTAAGCGAAAGGACGGGCCGATTGCGGAAGCAGAGGGAGGTGGTGGCAAAAGGGTCACGACTCATTTTGTGAGCTATGTCTGTCCCTTCCTTAAATGATTTACTCTAACAAATAAAGTTCCTGTGAACTAAACAACGCTGTTTAATTCTTGCTTCAAATTAGGACACAGGAGCCATAAATTGTTCCCTGTGAACTCAATGTCAGTGTGGCCGTGAAAATAAGCATTTGGCATGAAAAGGGGTAATCTGACAGTATGTGGCAGTATGTGCAACATATGTGTTACACTGTACATAATAACCCTTTTTTTACTTGACAAAGTCAATTTACAAACGGACAATTATGAGATTAATATTTTTGATGATGTATAGCATTGTAATACAGCAGCTGATGGCCTTTTTGTCATTAGGAGGTTTTCACATGACAACAGTAACATCTGTTATGACGATGACAAGTCCCAGAAGTTGACACATTTAATGGTATCACATCTGTCTACAGGGGCCGATAACATCAAGAAATACTGGAGTCGTTACTACCAGGGATCACAGGGTGTAGTCTTCGTATTGGACAGTGCCTCATCAGATGAGGACCTTGAGGCAGCACGTAACGAGCTCCACTCGGCCCTGCAGCACCCACAGCTCTGCACACTGCCATTCCTCATCCTGGCCAACCACCAGGACAAGCCTGCCGCAAGGACGCCAAACCAGGTAACCTTGCCCATTTCCAGTACTATTGTTCTGTTGTATTTTTGTATAGTTTTTTGGGTTTTTATTCTATCCCCTGCATCTCTAACTTCAATTGCTCTTTTCATTTGCACACTGAAATAAGTAGTTGTACTCAGTGGGTCTGTACTGATTGTGAGAGAGTCGAAGTGGGTGGTTTCAGAGTTCAGCTCTAACTAAAGTGTGCATCGTAATTACTTATTATTTCGTCAGTCTCATAATGTACAGACTTCAAACTACAGATTCACTACTTTCTAGTTATGGTGATGTAGGTGTGTGTGCTCCTGCCCCTGAGAACCTGGGAATTGTGTTGTTGGCGACATCACCCCTGGTTGGGTCTCCCAAGGCCAATTGGTCCCCAGTCAGGGGCCAAACTTGGCCTACAAGCCGGGGCCTTGTGGCTGGCCTGTATCAAATGGGTCTGGAAAGGCTTAGCCGCAACAAATAACATGGCGCTCATGCCATGTGGGTCAGCCCACTCAAATGTCAGGTGTCGGAGTCTAGTGCAGTGCCAAGTGGGTGGTGGGCCAAGGCGGAGACCATGGCGTGCTGACGCATGGCTTTGAAAAGTGGCTTTTGTGAGATGTGAAATTTCACCTCTCTGTTGTTGAAGGAGCTGGCGCTAGTACGGAACATGACCGTATTTTATTCACCTCTATGCGCAGCACTAGCTTTGGAACACAATTCCTGGACTGGATACTAGTCATGGACGGCCCAAAATGAACACCACGTTTGACCATACTAAGTGCTGTTGACACCTGGTAGTGACTTGGATCAAGTATAAATGTACAGTGAGTGTGAACTGGGAATGCAAACCCATGATGGGGGTATTTCATATTCCACCTGGCTTGGGAACGCCTTGAGATCTGGAGGACATTCTGGGGAGAAAGATGTCACCTGCCTCCATGATCTGGATCTCTGTCACAAAAAAGTGTACATTTCTTTTTGTAGCACTTACTGTCTTTCAGCATGGTTTGTTCTTAAAATGCCTACACCCAACTGTTTTGTCATGAGGAGCTATACTATAACAAACAATTATACCGGCAGTATGAACAATCAATCAATATTAAACAATCAAGAGTTACAATCAGTGGGGATTCGGATTCTTTCAGGATTTTGCAACCTCGGCTCACATTTTGTAATACATTCATCTGTTTCACAGGGTTAGAGAACACACAGGACATGTGCATCCAAGATGTTTGCTTTTTATGCCTGCTGGTACATTGTCCATGAAACAGATTCCCCAATATTTATAGTTTTTTGTTTGCCTGTATGTTTTTCCTCCTTATTTAAGTATTACCTATAAACTCCTGTTTGACAGGTCTAATTTCAGTAAGTCAGTTCATGTCGTTGGACAATTAGCCATAACATAGTATTCCAATTAAAAGACTTGTTATGGATCACAAATTATTTTGATTCCATGTTATACTTAGAGTGCCATGTCATTTCTTCAGGTAATTTCAGAGGTCACTGAGTTCAATTCTCACTCCACTGTCAGCCATTTTTTTATGACTGAGCGGTCCTAAGGACTGCACACTTGTAATTGTTCTGGGCAGGTTTTGCTCTTTTAATCCTCCCTCTTTATTGACTGAGTAGGAAGCAGTGTACTTCTGACTTAACATCTTACCAGCACTGGCAGCAGTACAACACCATGAGTACATTTTTTCCTTTTGTCTCGAATAGCAGCCACTCCACCAACAGACAGGCTGTAATAGTTAGAAGATAGTAGAAATGTCACATAGTAGTCATGGAGTAGGTCATGTCACCACCTTCCCTCAGGACAGAATTAATCACCGCTTGTGGAGGCAGGGATAAAATTGAGCACAACTTTAGTGTGTGCGCGTTGATGTTGGTGTCGGGGTGTGTGTGTGTGTGTGTGTGTGCGCTAGTGTTAGTGTAGCAAAGACAATATTGCCAACGCATCAGGTAAGGTCTTTCTCTCTGTTTCTCTTTGGTAGCCGTGCTCTACCACTCTACTTCGTGCACAGAAGGAGCCTCTTGGAGTAGGATGTTATGCATAGCATTCCCTGTTCAATGCTCACTCAAGTTTCAAAAACCTGGAAGCTCACTTTCCTGCACACTCACAAAACCATGCACACACGCATGCATCATCTGCAGTGGCCTATTTAATGTTTCTGAAGGATAACATAGATGGATGCCTGGAGAGAGGACCATCTGCATTTTCTAGCCTATACCACTGCTCTTCAGTGATGTGAAATCTGCATTGGGAAGAGTTCTATACCAGATTCTGCTGTGACCCAAACTGACTGCATTTGAGTAAAACCTATGACTCCACCTGAATAATTAACTTAGTTTAACTAATTAGTATGGACTGGTTGCGCTTCAGGACAAGCCACTATAGTCACGGAAACCCACTAATTGATATTTTAAATGGCAACTGCTTGCTATAAACCCAACAACACTGGTCTCTTTATTGGCCCTTACAACGTAGCCAACTAATCCAGTCTGTGAGCTGCCCGCGTTTGCCTACCGGTCTTAGCGTGATGTGTCCTCTGCCATATTTGACCCGTCAGCCTGAGGAAGTATTGACTTTTCTGAACTGTTTGCAAACACTGATGACACATGAGACTGGCTTATGGGGACGGAGGGATGAGATGAATGTAGCCTAAAGGGCTTTTTCGCACCACGTTGGGAGGGCTATTTCAGTTCATAATGAATGACTTATATAAAGTGAGTTGCTCGGGGTAGCTGCGGAAGCTGCTGTTAGTACTGATGCAGTGGTTTTCATACTGTGTCTACTTCTATCCGCTAAACATAATTGGGCATGTGGGTGTTTATGCGTTGTCCATTTGTCCGTTGCTATTTTGTATTTAATTGTCTGCACTGTCACACTCTTTCTGTCAGACATGCACTTACATTAAACACACATTATAAGAAATCCATACAGTGGTGACATATTTATTTCATTTAATTGAATTCTACCAATGGACTAATAATAAACTTTTACAGTTTCTATAGGTCGCCACACCCGTAGCACTGAACTCATTTGTGCGTACAAGATTCTGTTATTTATAAGACTATACACACACATGGTTTGTGTGTGTATAGTCTTTGTAGTAGGTTTGATTGTTTGAAATTACATCGTCATTATGAGTGTTACCATGCCTCTGTGTTCATATTATCATCTGACTCAAGGCGGTGTCACCGAAGGAGCTTAGTGTTCTGTGACTCATGAGTAATCTTTGCTAAGATGTAACATTTTTTTAGATCAACTATGAAAGAAATCACTGACACCATGTTTTCTTGCCTCTCTGCTGTTCGTCAAGCTTGTGAACGAAGCAATGACCCTTGCTTGTTCTCATTAATGGCAGTGTAGCTTCAGGTAATATTGCCTGTCACACAATGTATATAAAAAAGGGTGTAAATAGTAAGCCCACTCAACCACTGGAGAGTGCAAAAGGGCAACCGCCTTTTATGTTAACCAAACATTTGCTCAACATCTGCAGGGGTCTCTTCCTAGAGTTTATTTTCAGTTCTCCCCAGGTTCCCATACTATTGCGTTTAGTTCACTTTACAGGAGCTTTCACCTCCTTCATGGGACTTTGCATCTTGGAAACGTATATTAAGAATAAAATAAGCTATGAGCTATACGTCCTGTGATACAACATTATTTATACAGCATGCTGATACAAATGAAAAACAGGTTTGGACTCTCAATCAAAATAATAACTTCTTAACAGGTACTTATTCATGCAAAGTGGTGCTTAAGGGCGCATAGAATGGCTCTGTTTAGCCCAAAGTAGCTTTTTGTGTTTCCACTGTGTAATGATGATATATCTATATCCTGTGCCACTGGTTGCCTGTGGATATTAGATAGTGATATTTTTTTGCCCAAAGCAAAGACATTTTTAATTTCTATGCTTTTTGTTACTACAATACACTCTCTATCAGAATCCCCCCAAATGGCAATACTAGCTTTATTTTATTAATTTATTTTGGCGTGTATGTTTTCAAAGCATATGACATATTGCTTGTAACTGTAATTATTTACAAAAATTGACAGGGTCTTGCTATTTGTGCGAACTGGTAAAGTACGCGGTTCCTTAGCCCCCTTACTTGTGTATGGTTTGTCTTCAGGAAGTTTGGGAATATTTATGTGTTCATTACTTATTGATAAAGGTTGTCAAAATGCTCTACTGTAGTGCCGAGATGCTTAATATTAAATGAAAGTTACACTAAAAGTACCAAGGTACATGTCAGAAACAGGTGGCAAACCACTCTTAGCACTGGCCTTGCTGGTCTAGTGTAAGTGCAGTGTGTCTCCTCAGCTGAGGATAAAAGCACAATTAAAGATATGCCACTTCCTATTTCAAGATTTTATCATCCTCAGCAGCAGGCTTGTTGGATGCATCGCAGAAAGGCCTCAGGGTGAACCCTAGGAAGTGTCGGGTTATGTACAGTGTGTCCAGCTCTACTTCTGAAAATACTTATTACAAACAGTATCTTTTTTTATTTGAGGCTGTCTGGAGTTATGTGTGGTTGCACTGTGAATTACCTCTCCGATTGAATTCACCGCACATCTGCTTTAACTGATTTTCCTCAAGACTTAGGGTATATAGGCCGTGTGTGTGTGTGTGTGTGTGTGTGTGTGTGTGTGTGTGTGTGTGTGTGTGTGTGTGTGTGTGTGTGTGTGTGTGTGTGTGTGTGTGTGTGTGTGTGTGTGTGTGTGTGT